>FIZT01038602.1:0-21484 GCA_900065295.1 Paracoccus marginatus
CTTCCTTGCCAACGTCACGGTTCGCAGCTTCTGTGTTGAATGAATTTCAGACAAAATTGTACATGAACGAATATGAATATACATACATTTACATTACATTTATAGTATGTATATGTATAATACATGGAATAGATAATGGATATGGAAATAGCAAGTAAAGCTCGTTCCAGTCACTCAGTGTTATATACGTCATAGGTGCTATGGTGTTCAGAATCAGAATTAGAACACCCCAAAAAGGTAAACAAAATATAATCCTCCTAACCCTCGTGGAGTAGACTTAATACCTACTCAAAGTCAAACAAAAAACAAAATATTCAATTGTACAGAGAAAAATCATTAAATCTAATAAATAACAAGCTCAAGCAAAGTTTAGAAAAAGTGTTAACTTTCAAGTCACACGCCCAAAGCCAAAAAATTGCGATTAAAAAATATCGAGGAACTGGAATTATTGGAACTGGTATGGAACTGAAATTCATTTTAGTTCCAGTTCCAGCTGTTTTAGTTCCAGTTCTTTTTCAGTTTTCAGTTCCGAGTTCCAGTTCCAGTTAACAACACTGGAAAGGGGCCAAACGTAATTTTCAAATTAGGAGCCCAAAGCTTGAGGGCCTCAATCTAGACCCCAAAGTGAGTCCAAATACCAAGTTTGACTTTAACTCTCAAAAATATGATGCATATTTGCGTTGAAGCATATTTTCTACACCCACCCTCCTTCCAGACTCTCCACTTCCCTACCAAATGATCGTAGAAAAAAATTATTGGGACAAAAGTTGTAGCGGAAATCGTGTGTAGAACAAAAAAGTACCGAGCTATGTTTACTGCAAAACCAAGCCCCGAAGAGATATCTTGGAATAACCATTTTTGAGAAGGATACAGCCTCTACAAAAATACCTCATAGAGATTGGTCAGGGGACCACCCTGGACAATTTTTCGCAGTAAAAGTTTATCCAGCTAAAACCTTTTTTCCGTCTCAGACAAGCAAACGATGAGTGAGACGATGGAGGCACTTACTTCACCAGACACTCTGTCCCATATTCTGAGCGTTTGGTCTTCCGAACACGATACCAGCATTTTATCGTTATTGAAGAACGTCACGTGCTTTAAATTATTCGTATGGCCGACGAAATTAGCCGGAGCTGTAATAATCATAAAAAAAAATCACCTGATTAGATCGCCATCCATACCAATCGACTCCTAAACGACATAGCTCAAAATTTTTTTAACCAAGCGTGGAACTAATAATTCATTCGTATTCGATACAGCGATTCACGTTTATTTGACAATCACCTTGAAAAGCAACCCGACTCGATACATTTTCGATGACTATGGACCTACGTATTTGTGTTCGTACATAGGATACGTAGAGTACCATACGCCGGAATAAAAACGCACGCTTCTCATTCTTTTCTATACGCTCGTAATCCAATTGAAATATCCGCCTTCCGGGTTTTCAAAGTATAGACATACGTAGTACGTACATACGTGCATGTGCTTGTGTATGAACAGACTACCTATAGATTCATTAGTATACGAACGTCTCAGACGTCTCATTACCGCCCTCATCATACCGCGTACATTAATGCCAGATACACAAGAGACCGGTGCAGCGGTGGTGCGTGGTGGTCGTCGCGTCTTTCATCGAATAAGGAAGCAAAACGCGAACGTATACATATAAACAACACCCGTACACGTACAAGGAGGAAACTATAAAGCGGAATAATATACATACATATTTTTTTTATTAAGCGTCTGTAGGTACTACTTTTTATCTGATAACAATACGATAACTTTTGAAAGACTTTTTTTTTTTGAATCTATAGGTTTCCGATATGTACCTACATTCGAACCGTATTAGCCTATGACACGGTGCTCCCCGCCTTCTGCCTCTTTCCCCATTAATGATCTGATTAAAAATACTCGCGGAATAGGTGGTACTCGAATAATGCGAGCCACTTAAGGTGATAGCAGACAAAAAGGTGATTAATTGGTACAAAACAATGAATCGCCTTGAAGCGTTGATTTGTTTTCTTTTTCTTTGTAGATGATTTCTTGCATACAAAATACGTAAGTACCAATCGACTTATTACGTTCACGAGCATCGATTTGAATTGAAATGAAATGACCTTTATCGAAAAATTGGCAGGGAGAGTCGTTTAATATGTACGAATAATTGGTTATTCGAATTTTATTTTTTGGAGACTTTGGAAATGGGAGAAGAAGGATTTTGGCCTTGATTTTGATTTGAAACTTCCAAGTACGAGTAGATAAGCATTGAAAATGATTGAAACTCGATGGCGAACGATTCTAATTTGGAGTTGCAAAATGAATCATTTATCAAACGATTTGACCCGATTAGTAAAATGAAAAACGATTCAATTCGTTCGCCATAATATCCGAGGAAATCAAATATGAACGATTTTGCCAGATCTTTGAAGAAAAAATTTTGAAAAAAAAATAAAAATGCGAACGATTCGATCAAATTCACTTATGAATTGTTGACGAACGATTCTCGTTCACGAATATCAAGTAATAACCGAACTCGTTATCATTCGTGAACGACATCATTGTGCCACTGAAAAAAAAATTGAAATAATATTTTTAAACAATGGGTTTGAAAAAAAAAATGAAATTCGTTCGCGAACGATTCGATCAATTTTCAAAAAAATCGTTCACGAACGATTCTACTAATTTGAAAAAAAAATCGTTTGCGAACGACTCAGATACGAAACTATGAATTTACGACGCGGAGGTTTTTTTTGTTGGAAGATTCGATTCTTGAAATGAAGGACAGTTCAACTCCTCCGGTATCCGACCAACTCATTCGTGAACGACTTCGTCGAGCAGTTGAAGGAGTTTAAAAATTTTTTTGATTTTGAAAAAAAATTAGTTCGCGAATGATTTGATCACTTCACAACCAATTCATTCACGAACGATAGCATCCGATCAAATCATTCACGAACGACTTCATCACGCTGTTGAAGAAAGAGTTTGATGTTTTTCCATTTCACAAGAATAGATACCTAGTTTGGAAAAAAAATGATTCGTTCGCGAGCGATTCGATCACTTTACAACCAAACCAACTCGTTCATGAACGATTCGACGAATTTTCAAATAAATTGTTCGAGAACGATTCAAATATAAAATTATGAATTCATGACGTGAAATGTTTCTCAAAAGATTCGATTCGTGAAATGGACAATTCAACTCCTTCTCCAGCATCTGAATCCGAACAAATCATTTTTACGAACGACGGAACGACTTCGCCGTGATGCCGATAAAGAAAGAGTTCAATTTTTTTTTCAAAAATATGAAATTCAGTTGCGAACGATTCAGCAAAACTCATTCGCAAATTAACTCCGCTGAATTCAATTGAAAACTCACTGGAAAAAATTCAATTCTTTCGAAAACGATTCGACTACTTTTCAACTAAATCGTTCGCGAACAATTTTCGGATTTCGTCAAAGTGTTTTCGAAAAAAATTGACATTTTTTTTAAAAACAAAAATTCGTTTGCGAACGATTTGAATACTCTTACGCTAGCACTAAAAGGTACCAAAATAATCAAACGAAATCAAAATGTAAAATGAACGATTCAATCTCGATCGATCCAAACTCGAAATCGGGTACCCCCCCCCCCCCCCCCCCCCCCCCCATAAAACAATCAACCAAACTTCTAAACGACTTTTGTTTCGGTTTAATTTTTAAAAATTTCTTTTGTTTCCGCAAAGTATTGTTTTCGGGTGCGATAATTAGCAACGCTATTACCCGTAGCCAGTAGACTAATAAAGCGAATGAAAAAAGTACACGCATCGGCTTCGGTATCGCGGTACAATGAAACCAAACGTAAACAACGACGTTTTAGAGTGGACAAGGACGTTCAGTTTAATGTGCAACAACCAAACCATACACGTACGTACGCAGCCATCGCAATATCGTCACCGTTAATGAATCGGCGACGACGATACCATTTCTTTCAACCGAACAACGTTGATAGAATTCGTTAAACGAAGGGGAAAATACAGCTCGCTAAATTCTCAAAAAAAAAAAAAAAAAAAAAAAAAAAATCCAACACACGTCAACTCGTAATATTGGCTCAGATCGATCCTATATGTAGTATACCTCTGTCTACACAATAATATCTACGTGAACTTATGGCTAATTATCGTTCGGTCTAGAGGTAATCATTTCCTACACAATTACATTCACCTTGATTTGCAACTTGCAACTGAATCACACGTTCGATACATCCGCAATTCAAAACTTCCTTCCAGGGTTGTCTACTTTTCCCTATTCCCTTCTTCTGCCTACAGATGCGCGAGACGTGCGGTCGAGGGAGGGGATCAATATGCTACATTCGCTATTCGTAGTGGAAAAAAAATACATAATACCCGGTCTGCGAATACAGATTGAAAAAACCACTCACCTTCGTCTAATTTATTGAGATCGAAGACGCGTATGATTTTCTCATTCGAACCAGTCACAAAGTAATTGCCGTCGGATGAAAAATTAACGCTTTTAACGATATGATTATGTTGCAACGATAATATCTCTTCACCGCTGACTGCGTTCCAAATCTTACGAAAAAAACACACAAAATTCAAACAATATTAGTCTTTTACTGTTTACAGTTAGTTATCTTCAAGGCGGCGATAAAATTTAAGCGGCGTACCTTGGCGCTGAAATCTGCAGCTCCGGTGGCCGCTTTTGTGCCGTCGTGGTTTAAAGCGACACCCCAAACGGCGCCTTTGTGACCCTCAAAGGTTCCAATCCAGTCGCCTGTTTCACCCTGACGTAGCATCGGTTTACCATCTGCGAATCGTAAAATAGTACGAAGACGATTAGAAGACTGAATGTGTATATTTATCGATAACGCTTATCACAACGTACCTTTACAAGCGGATATTAGAAAATATCCATGCTCGGAGACTCCGCTGAAAGCCAGATTTACCACAGGTCTGGTATGCCCGCCGCACGTCAAAGGTACTTGTTTCACTGACATGTTAAACATCGGGAACGTCAATTTAACGCATTACCTTTCGCGAAACAAAATAATCAATTCACAACTTCGATCGGATAATAACGGCTGGCGTTCCAAAATCGGCCGAAAATCCGGGCAGGAAGACACAAACACCGAACAACTCAAACGATACGGCGTGTTACGAGAATAACACCGAAACAGAGTGTTTTCATAATAAAAACTTCGACGAAAATATACCTAACACCATGGTTTTCCAAACAAGCACGACACAGGCATACAAGTATACAAAAAAAACACCACGAGTGACGACGAAACGTTGATAATTCAACAGCTCGAATTGCGAATCGGATCGCAAGTGAAGCGCATATCGTAACGACGTACGCATATGCTATACGATAATACTACCAATAACAATTATAATTACGCGTAAACGGCGAACACTATTCTACTTTGGTGCCTGCAATTGGAGTTCTTCCAAGTCGAAGGTCTTCTTCGAAAAAATTTCTTATTTCTTTTCCTTATCACATCTATTCGTTCACAGATGGCAACGAGGATTGAAATTTTCTAGAAATCGCCACTGGAAGTACTGGAACTGGAACAAAATCGAAACGGTGATTTCGCGAACCGAAACCGAAACGAGAATGATATCAAAAAATTCTATTCTAACTGTTTTCATCTGTGACTGCTGATTTAGAAATTTAAAAAGCGAAAAAAAGTAAAAACCTAAAAATTTCGAAGATCTCAAATGTTTTACTGTACCCTAGTTTTATTAATTTTAGAGCAATACAAAAGTCAAAAACCTTTCGTTCCCGTGCAATCATCATGCCTAGCTTTCTCTTAGCTCTTTTTCCTGCAGTAGTGGCCGTGGCGATCGGTGTACTGTTGTATGAAGAGTATATATGTCGACCCCAGCTTCAGGAAATACATCCTGCAAAAGTGCCTCTATCTCGACCTCAGCCTAAGAAAAAAGATGCTCAAAGACCAAAGTCTTCGTCGTATACATCTACCGGAACTCGACAACGAAACAATACTGCGAATAAAGAAAAGTAATTATTAATACTCCACCTTAGATTATCAACTAATTTAAATTTAAATACCTGCATCAACTTTTTCAAAACATTATAAACCCAAACCTAATTCACTTCCTATTTCAGTGGTCTAGGTTCGTGTGACAAATGCAATGGGGCTATTCAAAGGGAATACGATCTCAACAAACTACCCTGCGATCATCAGTTCCATGTGCAGTGCATTTCTAACCACTTTGAATGGAACAAAAATTCAAGACAGGAAGTAATGAAATCTCTAAAGCTTGTAAATAAATACTCACCATAGGCATACTATTTTTACAATTATGATTACAGGCTACGTGTCCAGTAGGTGGCTGCGGTCGGAAATATTCTCTCTCCCTTAAAGTTTAATCAATCGACGTCTCAACAGAACCTTCCTCATAATCCCCAAGAATGGGATCAAATTACCCTGTAACTTAGTATTTAAATTCCGACTATCCAAGCGGTGGATAATTGTGATGACCTATTTATCAACTTTCACTCGTATGATAATCAAGAATAAGACTTGTATGTAATTCGAAGTGCTTGATATTTTCAAGCAAATTCTCATTGTCTTCAATTTTTATTTCGTTTTATATCGCAATTTTTATAACTGAAAGTTCCGTTTGTTCATATTTTCCCTTTAAATATAGTCACGAATGATTTCGTTTTTTCACTTTCTTTATGAGATACCTATTTCAAAAAAAATGTGAAAGGATTCAGCTCACTTGAATTTACGATTTTACGCTACTTGGAATTTTTTCATCATTGAAACAGCTTCTTCATCTTCAGTCTTCTGCTCTTCAATCACCCCAAAGAAAATAACAATCATTAATTTCACAGTAAAATCAAATCAAACTGCAGCTTGATCAAAACAACTACCGACCCCCTTGAAAAAAACTAGTTGAAACGTTGATCGTTGAAAATCGTCACGTAGATTTTCGACGATCAACAAAAACTCGACCATTAGTGAATAAAATTTATTCGGGTTCAGTTCGAGAGATAATATTAAAACATAAATAAACGAATAAGGCAAAACAGATGAATATCAACGATCAAATTGTATAACAATGAATACATGAGAAATTACTTTTACGTGTCTTTTTTTTCCAAATTTACACGACGGCTCCCTTACGATACAAAAATAAAAACAAATATTATTTATCGCAGTAGTGCACATATACATATGTTTTAAAATATGTAAATTATTCGTAATATCGACATAGAATTTAACTCTATACAATATAATACAAATTAGAAAAGAGAGAAGGGGAAAAACTTCATGACGGTAAATAGAATATTATAATCATACTGATTTGATTGCCTCTTCATTTTCAGATTCGATATCAATATCGGCACATGTGGTGGTGATTTCTTAAAGAAGTCGTAGTCGTGACAATATGGTAATCAGTTCTCATTCGAATACGACCACGAAGCTGAAAATCATTTCAGAACTAGTTCGTTATATTTTTTTTCATGAACACCAACCTGATCACTCAAGCAGATTCGTTAGTTGTCGGAGAGTCGATATTCGAAGGACTTTGCGGGGTAGTAGGTGACGTCTGCAAAAAAAAAAAAAAAAAAACGATCATTTTAAACGCATAATCAATTGAGGGCAGTCTATACACTACTGTCGAATCAGTACACGAGCTTACCTCGTCGTTATTTATTCTTTGGTTTGGTTGCAGCGTCGAATAAGCGCGTTCCGATCGATTTGGAAATTCATTTTTAAATCTTTTATTAGCTGAAAAATTTACAAAAATTGATGAAACACCGATCAATCGATACCTCCATGCAGTCAAGGCTGCCATTAGATGGGTGAAAATCTCAACTTACTGGTCGTTATCTCCTCGGACGACCTGGCATGCTTGACTATGGACAAACGCGACGCCCAATGCTCCGTACTAGACGCTGTGCTCGAGCTAGACGACGAAGATGTCAATCCTCTGCGCTGGTAGAACAATATATACGCTGCCGGAGTAACTAGCGCGTTCTCTGCCACCGGTGTGACTCGTGCGTCGTCGAAACAATACCACTGGCCGTCGTAAGGATTGCGACAATAAGCTGTCAAAATTAACATCGCGTTACTATGCGAGATTCGCACGTAGGAAGCTAATATCGAGAAATCTATTCCCCAACCTGTATAGTGACCGCTTTGCAAATCTTGCCCGTGATGGTTACATACGGCGTACAAGTCGTACGCGTTACTTTCGCGTTTCAGCGACTGTTTGCAAGCTGAAGGACGCTTCCACGGCGACCACAACGAAGGCGGAGACGATCCTCGATAACCGGGCGCCAGATGCGGAGTCATGTCGAAACCGTACAGTGGGAAATCCACCACAGTCGATAATTTCACGGGCATTCTGAACGAAAACAAAAAAATCGACGTGAGTAAATCGACTCTCGAATATCATCAATTTCGTCGAAAAGCGTATTTATACAAACCGAGGAGAATGTGACTGATTCCTCGTCGAGTTCTGTTTGAAACGTTTCATATGCACGACCAGGATATCGGGTAGAGTCCACAGACCCAACTGTTTGATAACTTCTTGCTTCAGGTTACAATTTGGGCAATGCCAAGCGTCTTCGGCAGCCAATACTTCAGCTTTCGTGTACAACTGTTGAAAATTCATTTCAATTAATCTCACACTCGATATCTCGTGACGATTTTCCATGGGAAAAAATACAAACTTTGAAGCATTCTTCCAAAGTTACAGTCATTCCTTGTTCGGTAGTCAGTTTCAGCTGCTTGACGCTGGAATGTTCTTCGATCTGATCGGTATCGTCGGCGATGGTGCTATAAAAACAAGTTCAAAATGTACTCTGCGACCGACGAAAACTTTCGCAATTGCCAGATGAATGAGTAGATACCTTTCTTTCGCTTGTAAATCCCATTCCAAGACTAATTTCAAGTGAGCTGGTCCGGTATTCGTGAATAGACCGATGGCCAAAGCGTGCTCGACTGGTTCGGTGAACAGCGGATGGTCGACGGTTGGATCTAGGTAGGATAATTCGGGCGCATCTGCCGTATCTGCGACGCGAATACGAAACAGAGGTATTTCTTGGTCAGTCGTCAGCACGTCGTCGTGCAGCATCCACGCCATTTCCTTCAGCAGCAGTTTTTGTAAGTCAACGTACGACGTTTCTCGGCTGATCGGCATCGTAAACGGACTTCCGAACCTGAAAATCGGTACGTAACGGTTAATTTCCATTTACTGCATAACATGGACGAGGTTGGATCGCGAGGAGAGGGACTGATAAGATGAACAATCGCTCGATCTCAAATCTCGAGGTTTGTTTCAATCTGGCGTGATAAATTCGACACAGAAGCCTTCGTTTCTGCAGCAACTATCTACATAAATACTTCTCTTATCGTACGAAACGTGTCACAACAATGATAAGGAAAACGATATCGTCGAGTGTACATCATACACGTCGCATACCTTGTGGAATTATTCTCGACTACCAACAGGTTCACCCAACACAGTAGCAAATACGCCTCAGATTCGTCTGGGGGATCCCTGGTATTGGGTAATTCCAGACAGTAGACCGAGTCTGTTTCTCTGATTGTGTTTACAGGCGTGTTATCTACGGAATGAAACAGAAACGAGCGAAATATCAATAAAATGTAAACCACGAAGGCGGTAATTTCCTTGAAAAACATCGCTGAACGAACCGGAAAACGTTCTATGAAAGCCCTGACTTGTGATTTCGGTAACGAGCATACTGCGTTCTGAAATACCAGTATAGGAAGATAGTAATTTTCTCAAATCTTTAATTTCATCGTTGATTGGTAGCATTAGACCGAGCTTCACCTGCAATCAATTCACCAAGTTTGTAAATAAACTCGGATTTTTAACCTAGCAACTCTTCGAACCACTTACCTGTCTCGGTTGTTGCGAGGTATACAAAACGGTAACGTAAATACCGATGTGATTCTGCGGTACTGGAACGGAAACGCATAGGAAAGGATCAAACGTATTACTTTGGCGATCGCATCTCGGACACGTAACAGATGAGCAAAACTGAGCTTGAAATACCGCGTGAACGAAGCTATTGTTACAACGTACGTGGTTGGCTAACGTTTCGGCCGCCACTACATCCGGTCTTGCGAATGAATTCTGAAAAGAAAAGAAATTTTTGTAGTATCATTTCAGAAAGAATAAAATCAAAAAACAAAGATCGCGATCCAAACGAACACGATTCTACCACTTACTTTGATGGTTTTATACTTCTTTTTGGTAGCGGTATTCAGATCTTCGTGTACCTTGTCCAGCAACCACAACAGAAATTCTTGAGCATCGTGTTGATTATTACCCCTGTACTGACTGCCGTATTTATCTACGACTACTTTAAACTGATTTGATATCTCCGGATTGTACTGACACGACCAGATGGATTTCAATAGCACGGCTAACTGTTCGGTCACTTCGCCTTTGGTGCCGTATTTCTTCGAGTTGAGTTTATTCCTTCGGCACAAATCCACCTTATACTGATCCAACACGAAATACTCGGCTAAAATATCCGTATGACTCAAACACTGTAGGATAGCGTTGATGAAACAAGTATTTCCATGGTTTCTCAGTCCAATAACACCGGGCACTTTGTCGCCTTTGATAAAAGTAGGCCTGATCGGAGGTACGCGTACGTCGTCGTTGTAAATATCGGACGACGACAACGACAGCATATTATTCTGTTTCGAATCGCTACTGTCGTACGAATTATACAGCGAATTTTTGCTATTAAAGTTGAAATTTGTCATCTTAAGAACGACCTTATTGATCAACTTGTTAATGGAGTTGGAATTCAAAATGTTTAGTTTCTTGGTAGTCGATTTGGTTTGATTGACTGGGCCACGCTCCGGTATAGTCGACGAATCGATGTATTTCGATTTACGTTTACTCACTCGACTACCTCCATTCGTGCAGCATTTCTTCAACGAGAACGTACGTTTGAGTTTTACTTCGCTGTCGACGATGATTTCTTGGCCGTTCGGCACGTTGTCGTCTTGCACTGGTGTTAAACCCGTATTCGTTATAAGTTCAGACATGACGAAATACCGAGATTGTCCGACGCCAGCATATGTACTCGGATGACGTTGTTTTGGGTGTACAGTTGTAATCCGCGCGTAGGTGCCACACTTATTATATGCGATACGCTAATTAGCACACGATCATCAGAGTTTCACTCTAGCGACTCGTTGATTCATACTCCGATACGAATGACAATATGCGGCCAAGATTAGGTGCGACGTCGATGATGGCGACGAAGATGACAAAATAACAAAAACAAAGTCGATTACTTCATCACAACAAATCAACCACATTCCGGCAGCATCAGTTGTTCGATTCTTCATCCGTCTCGTCCGACCAACCAATCAATAACGGATTTGATTTCACCTCAATTTGGAGCATTATTACGATCGAAAATCATCAACACGGCGCTTAAATTTAATTCACAATATTAATACGAACGTAAAAATAATAATTTAAAATAGGAGATAACACTAATTCATTTTTCTCCACTAGGAAATCATCGCCAGACAAATCAGTGAAATTTGCATCACAGCTACCAACTTCGACGAACAAAAATACCAAAAATCTAGGGCCGTATTCATAGACGATACTTTAGTGCCAAGTAGTACTTAAGTACCCAAAAACCTGCACTAACCCTTTGTCTAGTATCGGATTTCGGTTCCTTGACGTGTCAAGTATTGACTATGAATACAGCCCTAACCGTTAAAATGACAGTCGAGCCAACATGACTATTGATGCTGGCAAAATCGAAACCGAAAGTAAGCCAAAATTATATCATCTGAAAAATTTATCTGTGATTTTTTGTTATCACACGCGAATTTTCTCCAATTTTTTTCAGTAAACACGTGAGGTTTTGAGTCGTGCATTCGTTTAATTTTTTAGCTATTTTCAATGATTAATTGATTAACCACTGAAATAAGTAAATGGCGCAGTAAACTGTGTAATTTAATCGCGAATCAAATATTGAACTTTCGGCCGCCGTTATAACATCCAAACCTCATCATGGGTTTACCGGAGAAAGTATTGATGCGAAAGATTCGCACAACCGAAGAAAAAAAGAAATTGAAAATGAAACAAAAGAAAGAAAGTAAGCGAATCGACTATCAAAACTTCATTCTATCTTCTATTCACCAAGTGCATATGATTAACATCTTCATACCACAATTTTTCAGAAAAAGAAGAAGAAACCGTGGAACCTGAAGAAGAACCACAGGCAGAAAGTATGTACAGTGTTCACTTCTCGATAACATAATCTTCGACTATCTAACCTTACATCATTTGCTCAGGTTTACCTTCAGCATCGCAACCCCTGGACGAAAAATCATTCGCAAATTTAAAAGACAAAGTTTGCGAGCACACAATGAAAAGTATATCAGAGATGGGTTTCGAGACGATGACCGATATTCAAGCTCGTGCCATTCCTCACCTACTCGAAGGTCGCGATTTGGTCGGTTCGGCTAAAACTGGCTCGGGGAAAACATTGGCATTTCTCATTCCGGCGGTAGAATTAATTTATAAACTGAAATTTATGCCTCGTAACGGTTGGTCATTTTCCCTTGTCGCTTTGTTTTATTTTCTTACCCTTGTGCTTGTATTTTTTTAATACTAGCTATTCTATGTTCATCAGGTACTGGTTGTATAATTATATCGCCAACTCGCGAATTATCCATGCAAACGTTCGGTGTACTTAAAGAATTAATGAAATACCATACTCATACTTACGGTCTGCTGATGGGTGGAGCGAATCGGTCAGCTGAAGCTCAGAAGTTATCGAAAGGTGAGCGATTGCTGATGTACATCTCCCTCTCTGTTTATCGACGTCTTGACGACTTCGTCTATAATTTGAACTCGTTTCAGGAATCAATATTATCGTAGCCACGCCAGGTAGATTACTGGATCACCTGCAAAATACGCCAGATTTTTTATACAAGAATTTACAGTGTTTGGTTATCGACGAAGCCGATCGTATTTTAGATATAGGGTTCGAAGAAGAACTTAAACAAATTATTAATCTCTTACCAAGTTAGTTTCGATCGTTACGACTTATAATTTTCAATTTTTTCGATTTAATCGAAAAATATTAATTTCGTTTTAAATGCAGAACGCAGACAAACAATGATGTTCAGCGCGACGACTACCGAAAAAACCGAAGCTTTGACCAAACTGGCTCTGAAAAAGGAACCCATTTACATCGGTGTTGACGACACCAAAGATAACGCAACAGTCGAAGGCTTAGAACAAGGTACGTAATCTTAAAACAGTGACTATCTCTCGAAATTGAATTCATCGCTAACGATTGCTTGTATTCTATAGGCTACGTTGTGTGCCCATCAGAGAAAAGATTCTTACTACTGTTCACGTTCTTGAAGAAAAATCGCAACAAGAAAATTATGGTATTTTTCAGCTCCTGCATGTCGGTGAAATTCCATCAAGAATTATTAAACTATATCGATATGCCGGTCATGAGCATCCACGTAAGTCGGCTCTCATCAACCTATTCCATTCTGTCGTCTTCGTACTTTTCACAGTCGTATTTCCATTTTCAGGGTAGACAAAAGCAACTCAAACGTACGACAACGTTTTTCCAATTCTGTAACGCCGAAAAAGGTATCTTATTATGTACGGATGTCGCTGCCAGAGGATTAGATATCCCGTTAGTGGACTGGATCGTCCAATTCGACCCGCCTGATGATCCTAAAGTGAGTCTTTTCGACAAGCACGATCGATTGCAACTCGTATAACCGTTTCAATACGACCGTTTCTTATGTTTAGGAATATATTCACCGAGTTGGGCGTACAGCCAGGGGTGAAAACGCCAGTGGACACGCTTTGCTTATTTTACGACCCGAAGAACTTGGGTTTTTGCGATACCTCAAACAAGCCAAAATCCCTTTGAACGAGTACGATATTTCATGGTCTAAAGTGACCGATGTTCAGATCCAAGTTAGTAGTCTCTTCAAATCGTTCAACTGCGAATTATACCGTCACTAAATAATTTTCTTATTTCGACAGTTGCAACAATTAATCTCGAAGAATTACTTCCTTCATATGTCAGCTAAAGAAGCCTTCAAATCGTATATCAGAGCTTACGAAGCTCATCATATGAAAGATATTTTCAACGTAGAAACTATAGACTTGGCAAAGGCTGCTGCTTCGTTCGGATTCATCGTGCCTCCTGCAGTCGACCTGAGTGTTAGTTCGAGCAAACAGAACAGACCGAGGAAGCGGAAAGGCGGCGGTGGTTTCGGATATTTTAATAATTTAAATAAGAAACCGAGAACTAGCGATAAGAAATACAGCTATACCCAGCCGAAGAAAAATAAAAAATGATTTTTTCAAAATTCTGATTAGAGTATTTTTTTTTTCTTTCCGCGAAATTTCAAAGTCTAGAAAATGACAGGACAACAAAAATCGACCATTTTAACGGCTACTCAAACTTCTTTCTGTGACCACGAGTAGATTAAAACACGCAACGATAAACTCAATCAGCTTTAATACGAGCAATGTAATAAATTAAGGTACTTACGAAAAAGAATGAAACAAATATTTAGGATTACACATGGTCAGTCAATACTATTAAAAAATGAATTCTTTACAAAAATAAGTATGCGTGGTATTGATCTGCACCAACACTCTTCTGGCAGACAATAAACTATGTATCATTTCTCATTTTAAATTCCGCGAGTTGAAATATACAAGATTTCACAATATCTGGAAATCCGGACGCCACAAGAATATTTTTAAAACAATCACAACGATAGCTTTCAGAATCTGGAAATGATGATAATTCGTAGATTGACGTAGGTCTTGGTACCTTTGATTTGGGCAACGAATAAGCTAAACGATCCTCCACTTGGCTCATCAGAACCTGACTCGTTACCTTCATCTAGGGTGGGCCCAGCTGAAACACAACAACACTCTCAATTACATATAAGTGTTAAGTAGGTGTAGGTACCTAACTTTAAACATTTTACTTATTTAACAATAAGTAGGTAGTGGAAATGAGGGACATCAACTCACCTGTTGAATTTTCGATTGATGTTCCAGCCTCGTTTTCATCTATTTTTCGTATTTTATTCGGCCTTGCATTACTTTCTTCACCTAAAATGGGGTGATTATAGAAAAAAGAATCCAAGAATATGGATATCACACTTGGGTACACCTACCCACTCTTTTTGCTGTAGTAGTACATGGTTTGTTTGATGGGATATTAATATTTATCTCCTCATCAGATGTAGATTCCGGGGTAATGGAAGGCGAATTTTTCGGTACATCCATCTTCTCGCAAATTAATAAACTAGATAAATTCAAACATATTTTTCCAAGTAGTTCAACACGGTAGATTGACAAAAAAAAAGAGTCTGCGTCTGATGTCAAGTGGGTGAAACGCCATTATGAAATGAGAAATTAGTAACGATTTGATCATCTCGTAATGTTTTTGAAAATGGCTAATTTGCTCTTCCAGTGGCACATTACAGAAATCTTTCCACTCAATGGTGTGTGTCGTGTTTTCTGTACGAGTACTTTGCATTTGTTGTTTCTTACGAATATTTCGCCCAACCACACTTCTCACTGGAGCAATCATTGTTTGGGCTTGAAAACTTCACAATTTCAGGGCAGGAAGTACAACAATATTACACCTCACATCTTCTATTGAACTAAAAATTTAATCCACATGTCCTGATTCAAGGGATTATCATCAGAGAACGTGTACCTACATGCACAGAGACGCACAGAGAGATTACCGGGGATCGTATTTACCCGGTAATAACGTGAGTATTTCCCACATTCACTTTTTTTTTTTTTATTGAGAGTTCGAATTAACAGTGCGGATTTCAGTGATTTCACAGTGGTGTCAGTTCTTCGACCATGTATACATCTGTAGTAGTCATATGTCAGCCTTCTTTGAGGCAATGCAACCTAAGAAAAATAGAAAATGACAGGATGAGGAAAACAAAAATCGACCATTTGATAATCATAATTTTGAACCGCAACTTGTCACGTTTCAACGCCCACTCAAGCCTCTTTCTTTTCTACGTCCACGAGCCTACATCAAATACGCAACGATCATTTTATGTATTACGCGTCATACGCTCATATTTTCAATTCGACTCGACCAAAGTAAATATTTATAAAATTAATCAGACGGACGCGACACCCAACATACATATACGTGTTGGATAAAGTAAACAGAAGAAGAATGTTGAAAAATATACTATTTCTCCAAAACACCTGGACAGTGGCTAATCATCAAATCAATCAACCCATCTCGATAATTCAATTCAGATATCGCGAGTTCACGATTACAAAATTTGACAATGCTGCTCGTTACGACATTCGTGATTACGTTGGCTCTAATCGACGCTTGGAGATTCGATAATCTGAACCTGGACGAGGATCGAATATGGCTATCGAAAGTGGTAGTGTCCACCAGTCGAGCTATAATCGCAATTCCGCGGATAGACGACCATCAAACGGTGACTTTGGTCGAAGCTCCATGGCCAGAGAACTCGTTACTGTTCCATTCGAGACCTTTTCCGAGCTTACGATCTCAGGTAAGATAATAGTACAATTCACTCGATCCATCCATCCATTAACCTAATGTACCTACACATGAATTTCGGACACTATGCAGGAGCTGGGAGAATGTGGCAAGTTGCAATCGGCCATTACGATGGATACGGACGGTAAAGGTCGCCTATACGTACTAGATCAAGGCTGGAAGCATATCTGCCCACCTAAAATAATCGTCTACAGTTTACGAACCAATAAACAGGTAATAAATTTCGATTTTTATAATCGTCGCTCGGTACCTACCTACCTAAGGCGAAATCACGAGCTTCTGCTGAGCACTCCCAAATTTCCGAACTTACAACTACCGCCTAGCGTACGAGTAAATATATTATTACGACACATTCACCGTACTTATACGTACGCGTGCAGCTGTTGCAGAAAGAATTGCAAAACGTTCCCGTTGACGATTTGTTCTCGCTGACGGTGGACGTGAATCCGTACGACGGAGACATTAAAGTGGTATTGGGCGACGCCGGCCATACCTCTTTGCTGGTGTATAATTTCAAAGAACATATCTGGTGGAGATTGGTGTTGAACAAGCAGTTCAAAATGAGCGACAAGTTTATCGCCGCCGAAGACGACGTCGATTTTGTCAAAATGGACGAGAAATGGTCGTTCACGATGAACCAGCTGTCGGTATCCAGGAGGTCGTCCGTTTTGTACGCTACTTCGTCCCAGTCTGTCGAATTATTTGCGATAGATTTGAACGAACTGAGACGCATCGAAGAGCCTTCGAAATTATACCACAACGTGAGTACAAGACAGTACATTCAATATGGCCTAAATCTGGCTTAGGGTTGTTTTATTTTGGTTGATTTTCTATGCCTGTTCCCTCCCTCCATCCCTTGAGTGATGTAGCACAGGAAGTACTCCAGCAGAAACGAAAAAATATTAAATGATTATTTTGAAAAGTTACAAATGAGCAGAATTCAAAAATTTGGAAAAATTGAATTGAAAGTGTCGAGTAGTGTCGAGGATCAAAAATTGGAATAATTTGAAAAAAAAAAATCAAATTGAAAAATTGAAAATGAAAAAAAAAACTGAAAAAATTTGTAACATTTTCAAAAAACCATAAAAAATCGAGGGGAAATGAAAAAAATGAAAAATTGAAAAAATTAAGGAGCGATGAATCAGTCAAGTGAAAAAATTTTGGACCATTTTTTTTTTTTTTAAATCGGAAAAATTGAAAAATAAAAATGAAAGAATTGGAACAATTAAAAAATGAAAAAAGTCAGAAATTTTGCAAAAGTGAAAAAAAATATAAAAAATAATGAAGAATGAAAACATTGAAACAGTAAACAAATTGAAAAAATAAACAAAATGTCGAGTGGGAAAAAAATATAAAATTGAAAAACCTGAAAAAATTTGACACATTAAAAAAAACATTGAAAATGAAAATAAAAAAATAAAAAATTGAAAAAATGAAAAAGTCAAGAATAAAAAAATTGTAAAAAAGCTGCAAAATTTTTAAAAATTGCAAAAATAAAAAATGACAGATTAGAACAATTAAAAAATGAACAAAAAACAAAGTCAACAATTTTGCAAGAGTGAAAAAAAATTTTAAAAATTATGAAGAACCGGAAAAATTGAAATGGTAAACAAATTAAAAAATATACAAAATCAAAAGATTAAAAAAATTGAGAGGGAAAAAAATTAGGAATGTGGTGAAATATGAAAAATTCAAAAAAAATTAAGAATGAAAAGTTCGAGGAAAAAAATTGAAAAATGTGAAAAAATGCATAAAAAATGAACAAAAGTCAAAAATTTTGCGAAATAAAAAAAAAACAAGGAACTTGAAAACAAAAAAGTTGAAAATTGAAAATTGGAAAAATTGACAAACGAGAAAGTTTGAAAAAAATTAAAATTTAAAAATTCAGAAAAAATTATGAAAACTGAACAGAAGTCAAAAATTTTGCAAAATAAAAAAAAACAAAGAATTGAAAAAATTAAGGAAACAGTATCGGAAGAAAATAAAAAAAAATTTTTAAAAAGTTGTTAAAAATTCTAAAATATTAAAACTAAAAAAGTGTCAGCTAAAAAGAAATATGATTGAAAGAAGAATTGAAGAATGAACAATGGTCAAGAAATTGGAGGAAAAAAGTTGAAAACCCGTAAATAAAAAGATTGAAAAAAATTTAAATTTGAAAATTAAAAAAAATAATGAAAACTGCACAAAAGTCAGAAATTTTGAAAAATTGAAAATCAAAAAAAATGCAAATCAAGAAAGTAAAAATTTGAAAATGGAGAAAAGCAATAAAAAATGAACAAAATTCGAAAATTTTGCAAAATAAGAAAAAACAAAGAATTGAAAAAATTGAAAGAAAAAAAATGAAAAGATGGAAACAATGAAAAAATGAACAATGTAAGAAATTTTGAAAAATAAAAATAAAAAGAATAGAAAAAATTGAAAATAAAAAAAGAAAATTTGAAAAATTTGCAAATTAAAAAAAAAAACAAAAACATTTGAAAAAATTGAAAAAAAATGTAGAAAAAAGTAAAATGGGTAAAAATTACAAGGATCACCCCCTCACTCGCTGCAGAGTTGAGACAGAAACCACGATGATTCATTCTCTACTCTAGACCACCGCGAGGGGATAGGAAACACGTTACAGAAGTCGACTACACTCGGAAGCCCCAAGGCCAGATCTAGGTCGTGTGTTGATACCTCAATAATTAGCCATACCTTATTAAACTAATCAAATCATTGTTTTGACCATTTTTACGCAGTGGTACGACTACAACGATACAGATATATCGTTCCAATACGTCGGCAACAAGTTTGGTAAATCTAAAACCATATTCGTCGACTCGAAAGACGACCTGTATTATTTTTACCAAAGAGATTACGTCGTAATTCGATGGAAGACGGACACCGCGTTCGCAGACGAAAATATGGATGTGATTTTGCAAGACTCTGCGCTGATGCCGAACGTAACGCAGATATTCGCCGATTCTTTTCGCCAGCTTTGGATATTGAATTCGAAAAGGAATAGCGATTTATCGTACACTGTCAAGTTGAGAACATAGTGCATGGGTCCAGGTACCTGACTCAGAACCTGCTAGCTACGTCGACACTTCTCGTCTGTTGAGCACAACAACTTCCCCGTTCATCAACCGAGACCAAAAAAAAATCACCGCACGTTTGCTAGGAAACGATAAAAATACCCTTCGAACCTCCCTCGAGCGCGTCCCTCTTTTCCTGAGCCAGCCACCCTCTGCGCGAAATACCCTTAGTCGCATTAAAATTCGTCGCCCTATCGAATCCAGTCGAAATGCCCGCTACACCGCCGTCGTCCAGCCGTCGGCGGAAGTCGCACCGCCACCAGCGAAACGCCTCGTTCGATACCCGAGTTTCAGTCGAGTCGGCTGCAAGATTCCGTCTCACGTTGTGCAGAATCGCCGACTATCGAGCAGAAGCCGACCGAAATCGGTCAGTTTCAAGAAATACCCGTCGTATAGAAGCGTCAGGCATAAAATCGACGACGAAAACCTGGCGGTAAGACCGACTGCAACGCGTGCCAAGACCGACGTGGTTCGTTTGCCTTCCTTCTCGAACGTCCATTCGACCATACCGAAACCCGATCGCACCGTAGTGAAGACGACACGTCGATTACGCCGTGGCCATAAAACGAAATCGCAGCCGAAACCGCAGCCTCCTGCGACAGAAATCTGTCCAGAGACTGGTTTCGAATCGCAGGTACGTTCTGCACACTCGACTCAAGCTGAGCAAGCCGATCAGACCTTCCTCTCGAACGTTTCCTATCGATCTGAGCCAAACATCGAAGCTGGTGTTTCGCCGGTATCCCCTGTAGCTGCCCAAACGATTCTGGTCAATCACGAAAATCAACCGATAATCGGTAAGAAACGAAAAAAACGCGTCTTCTCCGTGTCGAGCCTTCAACGTAAACGTATCCGTTTGGTTTTCATAGCTGGTTCGAAACTTTTAACCGTTCCATTTCCCTTTCTACGCAGATCGCGTTAAATAAACCGGTCACGAAGTGTGATTTATCGAGAACGCCGATACAACGTTTGATCTCTTTAATAGACATTGATCTAGTTTTTTTTTCTGTTTTCTTTTTTTTTTTTTCTTATCAATTTGAGTTTTGTAATCGTTTTATTAAATACAAATTTCAAAGCTCGCCCAAGTGTATCGAGAAATGATTGATTTATGTAATCAGATTTTGAAAATTATACCTTTCGTCACTCGTATCAGATTTGTAACAACCGAAAATAGCAAACTACCTCGAAAAAATCCAACGAGAGGGGGGACAAACGTACGAAAGAAATGCGGAAGGTTCTCTGAAACCAGTACAATTTAATAATCTACCCGTTACGAGGGTAATTAAAATGAACGAATAGCGTACTCGTAAAAATAAAAAAAGTCTTAGCTGGCGGCCCGCCACATAAGAGCCGAATTTTTGGAGTTACAACTGTGTCACGTTTCGTAATGGAGGACTTGCGGCCAAAATACGCATGTAGGATCCATTGCCTGGTCTGCATGCCCAAGGACGTCCTTCAAAGTCAAATTAGACAGGGCTGTAGGCTGGCCAACAGCTCAAAAAATTGCGAAAACTGACTGGAATGGGGTTAAAAGGTTGAAATCTCCAAAGAGCGCATCTAAAGCACCAGCTCATTTTGCAACGGTCATAAATTGACCCCCTAGATGGATTTTGGGCACTGTAGGCTGGTCTACCGCCACAAAACGGTGGGGAAATCCAGATTATGGGGACATGGGAGGGGTAGGGGTGACCTAGGAAGGTCATCCTTGGATATGTCGATGACAATAGAGATACCTAACTACACTGAAAGAAATGGTATTTTAAATTAGGGAATGATTGCTTGAAATTAGGGAAT
>FIZT01038617.1:0-13850 GCA_900065295.1 Paracoccus marginatus
AATATTCATCAGTTGAAAATCGCAAAATACAAATTTGAAAAATTTGAGTTTTGCCCCATATTTTCTCTACCCTTTTGGGTTTTTGAATAAATAGACCTCAGATTCGAATTTGGAAGTTTAAAAATTTGAGTTTTGCCTCTCCCCCTCAGCCCCTTTGGGGTTTCGAAAAAATAAGCCCCATATTTGGATTTGGGAGGCCAAATAACATACTTACATTTTGATACCCCACACAATTAATTTGAAAATTTTGAGTTTTGCCCCTCACCCCTTCAGCCCCCTTTAGTTTTAGGGTCAAATGGACCAAAAAAATGAATTCAGCACCATCAAAAACCCCCGTATGTCAAGTTTCAGAATTTTCGCCTCATAAATTTTCCTACCTACTACTGTGAGGGGGGGGGGGGGTGACAATTTTTTCATTTCCCAATTTGTTCGCTACTTATTATTTTATCAAATTATTCGACATTTTTCACTTCTTTTCCTAAAAATTATTTTCAATTTACAGTTTTTCTGAAAAGTTTTATTTTTTTGGTTTTTAATTTTCAAAATTTCAAATGACTCATTTTTTAAAGTTTTTTCACAATTTTTTTTCAAATTTTTTGATTCTTCATGGTTTTTTTATTTGTGTAATTTCTTATCATTTTTTTTTCATTTCTGCATTTTTTATTATTTTTTATTTCTTCTCCCAATGTTTCAATTTTTAATCAGTTTTAAAGTTTCAATTCTTGAAGCTTCAAATTTCGCCACAGATACTCTACTTTTCGTGTTGATTTAATTATTTCCTTTAGGACTGAATATAATTTTCTTTTTCAATCCAAAATGGTTGTTTTTTTTCAAATCTAAATTTCACGTGTTTGGTTGCAAAGGAAAATAAGCTACGTCACCGAGGATATCGCTCATTGACGTACTTAACACTCTTTCTTGACGCAATCATCGTAATAAAAGTATCGAATCTAGCTCGTTTGAGCATTCAATCCTCGTCAGCTCGCGAGTTGTCTCGTAGGTACAAAATACAAATATACCTACAATTGAGTGTACTTCTTCGTACAATCCACACTTATATGTATTCTTCAAGTGGTATATATTACGAAAACAAAAGCGCCCTAGAGAGCCTTTTACTCTATCTTTTTCTCTCTCGAAAATGATACTCTCTGTTCGACGGCTGTAAGATTGAACAAACGAAAATACAATGAATAGGGGTGCGTTAGGCGATTGTTAAGATAGCGTTTAGGAATAAAAAGCCGGGTCTGAGTCTGAATTTAGATTTTGTGTATACGAAGAGCCGAGACCGATCCCTATAGTCTCCTTAGATGCGATTGTTTATTTAAGCACTCATATCAGGTGCGCTTATGAAGTCCGTAAAGCCGAACACTTTTACCTGTTTTAATGCTATCTTCCGGTACCGCACGTGTTTAATCTTACTAAACAGGTAGGTAACCGTTCACACCATTGACGTGTGCACGAATAGAGGTGCATTTACCTACATGTACGTAGAGCGAACCCCTTACGATGCATCCTGATGTTTTTTTTCATCGCGCAAATCTCGCGAACCTGATGATGTCGTTTGCGAAGAAGAAGTACACATATTTCGATGAAATTGTGCAATGTCGTACGCGCGTACGCTCGTCGTGTACATAAATAATTGCTGTTTAACGCCTTATGCGGAGCTTTTAATGGTAGTAGTTGACGAGGAGGGTGGAGGGAATAAAAAGGCACCGTTGTTGTGACGCTCTGGCGCCTGTGAGTGAAGCATACGTTTTATGTTTGATCGTGGAATAAATTCAAATTCTTCGTTAGTTTAAAATTAAATTTTAAACGAACTGAAAAAAATTCGAAATTGATAATTACGAGAAATTGATAAATTTTAATTTTGGAAAATTCGAAAAATTGTCAAATAATTTCTGGCATGACCAAGTGACAATATATTATGTATATCTCGCGTTCCAATCGAATACTCGAGTATCTAACTGTTTTATTGTATATCTCTCTAATGGTGCAGTTTTATGTATTTTTGACAATTTTTGACCGAGTGCATTTTGTGGTATTTTTTGCGAAATTCTCTATCGTCCTAATAAAGATTCAACGATAAAATGTCCGTTCGTTTTTCAATTTGGTCATAATAGTTTCATCTTATTATATTAAAATTACGATGGACATTCGAAGATACGAATAATAGCATCACGTACACTCGTACAGTAATTCATTCGAACTTAAAAGAATCTTGGATATAAAATTGAAATACCTTATCCTACCTAATGAACCTGCAACAAACAAAATACCTTCACGTGAACGTCGTGCTTATTACGTTTGATAAAAAATCCTCGTGCGAGTAATTCGACGAATTATTTCAGCAACGTCGCACCTTGGTGTATTTTTTTCTTCATCTTTGGTAAATTAATTGATATTCTCATCCGGTAATGAAAAAAAAATCGTCCGTTAATTCAAAAGCTATTCGTATACAGAAACGGTCCGCGAGTAGAATAAAATCTCGACTGATTTACGGTAAAAATAGACACACTAGTCTTAGGTAGGTATCGGAGTACAGAAATGCGATTAGATTTTCATTAGCTGCCCGAGGAATTTCGCAAGTAACCCGAGTATCTAGTCGCAGTAGCTGCGATCGGTGCGGTGTGATTCAAACCCGTCGGCCTTTTTGATGCTCATTTTAACGAGATTTTCAAATACCGCAGCGGTTACTCCTTTTAACAAATAACCATGCTGTATGGTGTCGAATATCACGATTGGCGAAATATCTGGCGAATCTCTAACCGCGGCTCGAACTTTCTTAGAAAGTATGCCACGGATTTGGTGCGATGAGGCGGTGTCAGCGTGCAATGTGCAATGTGCATGTGCAACCAGTTGAGCGTCGTATAAATACTTAGTAGTCGTGTCACGCTCCATATGGATTTAGCCGACGACAAACCCCTTTTGTACGCGAGGGTGTGCAGTGTGCAGTGTGCTGCGCTCGCGTTTATGCAGATCTACCCCTTTTGTAGGTATATATGTACGAACGCGTATAACCGGTAACGCGTACTGTATTTTCACAAGTATCAGTAATGCTTGTCAAACTAGCGTAAAATTTATCTCCATACATCATCTGTCAGACTACCCACGCGGACCTTCTTTTGTCGCGTGTATTTGTATATACTCGCGTAAAATAATATGAAAAATGAAAACATGACGATGGAACGCGTTAACAGCTTTCACGCTCAAAAGCGCGTTACCGCTGTGAGTTTTTTTTTTACCTATTGAGGAAATCCGGTTCGAGTATCTACATATTCTTCGGAGTGTTTTTGGCAGGGTTTGCCTCGAACATGCGGAAAAATTGATGCATTTTCTCGCAACGGGTTTAAAAATAGTTCAAACGAACGGGGGTGTTGGCGTGATTTTTTTAATGATTAATTTTTTTTCGGATTTGTTTATTATACTGCGACTGTCTGCTGGCCTTTTCTTCTCCAGCATTAACTAAAGTTTGACTCGTTGTTTTACCAGAGATGAATTGACGAATGTATAGTCTCGTCAGTCTTGTCTCGTCCTTTAAAAACTGTGACGTGGCGGTCGTAAGAATTGAAAGGTAAGGAATGTTGTAAAAAAATTTAGAAATTCCACTTGGAAAAAAAAATTTTAAAAATGATTTGAAAAAAATTTAGCACAAAAATAAAATTTTTTAAAAAATTGAAAAATTTGGAAATTACATTTAAAAACGACTGAATAAAATAAAAAATTTTCAAAAAACTTGAAGAAACTAAATTTTTAGTTTCAACATTAAATTGTTGAAAAATTGGAAAAAAAATTGAAGAATTGAATAAAAATGTTAAAAATAAAAAATTCTGAAAAAAATTGAAAATCAAATTCTCTGATGAAAGAATTTTTATAAAAATTGAAAAATTCAACTTTGAAAAAAATTAAATATTGAAAAAATAATTTGACAAAAAATTTGGCAAAAAATAAAATTTTTCAAAAAAATTAAAAATTTAGGAAATTGACTTTAAAAAGGAATAAAAATAAAAATTTTTAAAAAAATGCAAAATATTTGCATCATTTGAAAAATAAAAAATTGAACTAGAAAAATGGAAATTCAGTTCAGCTGGAAATTCAAATCTTCGAAAAATTGAATTTTTTTCAAGAAATACAATTTTCCGAAAATGTGACGAATCAACTTTTTGAAAAAATGTATTTAAATTATGGAACAAAATTTAAGGGAAGAGGGAAAAAATCCAACAGCAATTTTCAAATACAAAAAAGGTTCTTGTTGCTTTTTGTTAAATAGTCAGTTGTGGAGCCAGCCTAGAAGGGAGTTGCACCTCCTGCCGATCCTCCCGGACATTTTTTTTCCTAAGGGGGTTATCCTAAGGAACATTTCTAGCGGTTGTCTTAAAAGAAAAAAGTGGCCCTACATAAAATGATGGCCATTTTGAGTGACCCTTACCCACAAAATCAACATTTTCCCTTATAACTCCGAAACGGTACGACTTACGATAAAATTTATAATAACAAAAAATGTTCTTAATAAAATTTTAAACATTTTATGCTATTATGTTGAACGCGTGAAATGGCCACGTTCGCGAGATACACGCGCGTGAAGTCGCGAGTGGCCCCAAAAAAACCAAAACAACAAAAACATCTCGGATTTTGACCAAATTTGGTGAGGTAGCTTACTATGAGTGCGAAACCTCCCATAAAAATTTCGAGCCTCGTAGGTGCTAGGGGAGGGGAGCGGGAGGTTTCTAAAATGCACCCCCTCGTGAAAAAACGATATTTTTTCTGTTTTTTAGCCAGGTCGAAATGGTGTGAAAAGCTTCGTTTAGCACTTGAAAACGTAATTTGAGGTTCTGCATCTTCTTAGACCATTGCCATCTTTCTTAGATCAAAACGCAGATGGCTACTGGGGCGGGTCGAAAAGTTACAGATCGCAATATTCTACGTAATTGGAACCTTTTCGTGCGGTGGAGCAGACCATTTTACCGGTCATTTTGCTCAAATTTGAAAAAAATTGATAATTTTTCAGGAAAAATTTAATTTGGAATGAAATGGAAAAATGGCAAAAATTATAAGAAGTCTAATTTGTAATTTCGGTGAGTTACATAAATAACGTCACATCACTATTTATATTCATGTGTTGGGATCGGAAGCTGCTTCGAGGCCTTCTCAGACGTTGTGCGAATTTCCAAAAAATTTCTTTTTTGAAAAAATTCCAAAATTTTCAGAGAGTTTGAGAACATTACGAAAACACTCACTTCACTTGGAAAATCTCAAAAAGTGTTTACAACAAAGGGTATATATAGCAGGATAAATGAAGGGTTTTGGGCCCCGGAAGCGATTTCAGTGAAACCAACCCCAAAAGGTTACCCATGATGAGAAAATATCCCGACAAAAATTTTGGACCCCTAGCGCAATTATTTTCGGGGGAGGGGCGAAAATGTGTTTTTTAATGTTTATTTTCTAGTTTTTCGCCAAATGTATACAAAAATTTCGCGTTTTCTTTGATCGTTTCTAAGGGGTAAGGGCAACCCTAAAATTTTTTTTTCAAAATTTTTGAGCAATTTTTCGTCGAGTTATGGCACTTTGAAAAGTTTGATCGGCCATTTTGTAAAAAATTTTCGGGGGTACAGTCGCCATTTTTTCCCATGAAATGTGTTATTCAGTGCACATTATACCATAAAAGTTTCAAAGAGTTGGAGTTGGTACAACATTGTCAAAAAAAAATAAAAACTGACCAAGCGTCATATTTGCCATACATAGGTACGTAACTTTTTCCACGGCGCTACCGTGGGAAGTTACACACAGTGTTCGCGCGCGCTGTCGTTGCCCGCAACTGGCAAACAGAAACGTGGCTATTAGTGATAGAAGCATGCAAGTTGGTATGATGACTGTTTAGACTGAAACAAAATTTTAGAAAACGAGAGCCTTTTCGAAATTCTCATATGGGGCGCGGGGGAAGAACTTTTGAGGCACCACCTCCCCTCCCACATGCAATAACAGTGAGCAAATGTGACGTTCTTGGGGCCGATTCCATACATTTCGACTTCCCTGAACACAAATATGCAATTGCTTTCAACATCTAATCACGAGAAGTGCCCCAAATTTCGAATCGAAAACCTCCCCCATTTGGTACAAATTATGAAAAACACGTAGAAATCGGCTGTTTTGCCTCTATTAATACCTTTGAACAAGAAAACTGCATGTTGAACTCTTGAAAAACTCTGCTGATACCAGTGCGGACCTCCACTACTGAGCCTTGGTATATTTGGGGTTTCGTTGAAATCGCTTCCGGGGCCCAAACCCCTTCATTTATCCTGCTATATTCTTTCATTTTTCTACTGTTTCCACTGGATTGAATTTTTTGCATCTGGTAATTCATTAATTTTCAAGCATTTAAAAAAGTTTGGTATTTTAGTTATTACCTACCTATTGTGAGGTATGTAGATATTTGTGAATGCTTCTTCGATCTGTTTCAGTCTGGACTATAAATCAGGTTTTTAAAAATATTTTTTGATAATTTATAACAAAAATGAATTGAATCACGAGTCTTTGAATCTTCAATTAGAAAATATCATTAGCCGTAATTCGAATTCTGTCTGACCTTGACTTAGGCGCTCCGATCCACTTTTAGATCATTGATTCGTGCACATCTACATCGGATCAATTTAAATATTTACTTAGTTTCTTATTTATAGTTTTTCCATCTTTTTCTTTCCGATTCATCCGACAAATCATCATACTGTGCAACAAAGATTTTCAGCCTTTCTTCTTTCTAGATCACTGTGTTGCTGTGCCACGAAACAAAAAAAAAAAAAAACAACAACATCTAAGCTCGACTCACGCGAGATCCTAAAAATCTCCTCGTTCTCTGAACCACATACAGAGGCTAGGTACCGTACCTTTGCGCGGTTCTTACAAAAAATTAAAATTCTGCCTTTGTAGAATGTAAAAAAATTATTTATTAGACAGATAAACATAAAAAACCATTAAAATGTGTAAAAGTTATAAATAACGAACGAAGGACAGAGAAAGTATCGGTATTATTACGAGCACATTAACCGCACGTAAGTTATATTTAAAACATCCATCTGTCCAGACTATGTTATGAATGTAAGCGTTGGTTTCTTAATTAAATTCTTTATTTCCTGTTTTTTTTCCACTCTTTTTCTCGTGATATTTATTGTTGAAATTTTGAATAAGATTCAAATTTCGTATCTAGAAGCGCGTATTAAAAATAACTCGTTAGTGACGTTCTTCTATAGTGGTACTTTATTGAATACAAATCAAGCGTCGATATGTCAACGAACGGGTTACCTGCGTGTACGCTTCGGCGAGCAAGTAATTTATGTTCGGTTACTAAACAGAATTTCGCCGCTGACCAAAGGATATATACGTACTAGAGGCAGTCGAGATTGAGAGAGAGAAAAAGACCAAAAAAAAAAGGCATATGTTCACAAGGCTTCAGTCATTGTGAACATTAATCTGTAAAAACGAAAAACGTCACTGTGATAATGCGTGTACTACGTAGTATCGCCTTCGCCTCATAGACATGGGAACTTTCTCATCGTGTACGTACGTACGTATATTTCGCGTTACACATTCACACAACCAAATACCAAATTAATCTTCCGAACCGAAGCTGAAAATCGGTAATAAATTACCCCGAATGTAAACCTCCGAAATACGCGCAGTAAAGACAAATTGCGTACGTTTGAATTTTTAACGGTTTTTGTGGTATTTGAAATCGATGCTCGCACAATGTTTACGTGAAGAAACATTTGCTCTGTTTGTTTACCACCAACCAAACGTAGCGTACGCATCATTGACAGAATTTATATCGTCGCGTATATGTATGGGATGTGCTATAAGACGCATGTAATTTGTATAGGCACGGCGAGCCGTTCTCTATTATTTTTAATTCAACGCGATTAAGCCTTAATCGAATTTATTACGTCGACAATATGATACCAGAAGTCCCGTACACGTATTCGTATCACTTTTATAAGAACTTGACGCCTTCGCGAGAGCATTTGCATAATGTCTAATATCGCTCGTTCGCGAAACGCGGAACGTGATTCTTCGACGCGTATTTGTGGTACATTCGCCAGTAAGTTGGTACGTACCGCGTACGAGTAGGTATTTAATATATCGCGAGTGTGAAACTAAAACACATTTGTACGAGAGCGTTTTTCTACCGGTAATAAAAAAAGATAAGATGTACGCGAAGACGGAGGCCATCCTTCAGCTGTCAAAATCCCTAATGTTCAGGTTTTTCAAGTCATAAAGTCTTTAAAAGGTTCATTATAAGGAGCCAGACCCTCTCGCCGTAGTAATCTCCCGAGCGTTGTAGAAATTTAAAAACGTATCCCTTTATTTTTACAACATGCCCTGCGCGCCTTTTTCTCAACATCTTAGATATCCAGCTTGCTCATTAATAAAGGTTTTATTTTTGACCTGAGACTCTTTGAACTCGTATATATCTGACCACATGGTATTTTAGCTGACAAAAGGACCACTTGTACTAACATCTCGTTCGAGAGCATTTTACTTTAAAATAGGATTTTTTCCACGCGTGCACCATAGTAGATTCTACGTATAGGTACTTGACGTGTATTACCGTTTGGTTCGTGTATTATCGCGGTGTTCTGTTCAACTCCAGCAGCCAGCGCAGTCAAACGGTCTGTCAAAGGTGTATCGCCCGCGTTTGAAATATCAAGATGGGTAATTAGAATTACCGTAGCGGTATACTACTCGGTTGAGAAAAGAAAATACGTATAGTGAAATTGTACCTCGCAGAACTCGACGACTATTTTTCTCCCTTTGGTTTTGGCGTTAAAGCAAACAAATATACGCTCCATTTAGATGGTTTTTTAGAATTTAAAGAAATATACTAATAAATAGTAAAGAAAAAAGAGCGAAGAAGACGACTTTTGGAGAAAAAAGGTACCGTGTAATGTTTTACGTCGTACGTTTCATCCGAATCGTGTTTTAATTTGTTGTAACCTTCGCCTCATCCCCGTAAATTCACTAATAGGTTTATGTTGTTTTTCTCCTCCTCTTTTTTTCACAATAATTAGAAATTCCACGTGTTACGCGAGCGATTTAGATGTTCTGGTGATAGAGTTACAGCGTTTCGAGAAGATTTTTTTTTTTAGATGAAAAATGCGTTTTGTCGCCATAGGTGTCGTCTTGTCTTGTCTTATAACGTAGGTAAGTTCCGCAAAAAGCGAAATAATACGAGGGTTAGAATAGATGACTGGGTTTTCGATTGTTTTACTTTTTCATTTGGTTTCAAGAGTCATCGTCTAAAATGTTGATTTTTCAACAAAAAAAATTTTATGTTTTTTCGAAGTAAAATTTTTATAGTGAAATTTTTCGAAATATATTTCTGATTTTCTTTGTTATTTAATTTTGTACGACTTTTTGATTTTTTCCCATTTTCCAAATTCGTTCCTACTCTGCAAAAACGTCGTATGTCACAAAAACAAGTTTCCGAGTAATTGACAAAATAAGATTGTAATTAATAGTGATTGGCGAAATAATTGGAATTGTGTGGGTGTATGGTAAAAATTTTATTCCATCAACATTCTAGTTTTGTATGCAATATTCATTTTTGAACAAACTTAAACCATTTTATTAAAAAACGCAAAATAGAAAAAAGAGTTTGGACATATTACCTTCAAAAGTGGACTTTTTGGACATACTACCTTTTTCCACAAGGCAATATTTCATTACGTATGGGATATTGAATGATTTTGAAAACGTCACGAGAAAGAGCTCGATCTCCTCTTTCCAATGATACCAAAAACGCGAAAAGCGTACCATTTTTTAGACTGTCCCCTTTTTTTCCCAAGGCAATATTTCATTACATATCGTATGAGATGTAGAACGGTTTTGAAACCATCACGAAATAGAGCTCGATTGGGGCGAAGAATTTGGATTTGGCACTGAAATTGAGCTTACTCGTTTTTTTTTTTAATTTTCAATTTTTTCAATTTTCTCGCAGTTTGGCCAATTTGGGTAATTATTTTTAGTTTTTTTGAAGAATGCTTTGAAACTGAAAATCGACGCAGATTCGTATTCTACGATGTCGAATTAGTTGAAAACACACTTGGACAATTTCATAATTCGTTAGGGGAGAGTTTTTGACCCTGGGGTACACTTGATAGATTCAAAATTTTGAAAAACGCCCCCCAAAAAAACCGACCCCCAGATTCGTGTTCAGCGAACTTGAATTAGTCGGAAAAACACTTCGAACATTTCATAATTCGTCAGGGGCGGGGCGAGTTTTCGAAAATTTCTCACATTTTTCAAAAAAATTGATTTTCGGATACCTTTCATAAAACAGAAAACCAATACTTTTTCTTGACTAATTTTGGGACGGACAATTCGGATTGGGTACTAAAATCGAACTTGCTCGATATTTTTTCAATTTTCGTTTTCTTCACCTGGTGAATTACGCATGCATTTTGAAAAAAAAAAGTTTTTGAAAAACGCTTCCAATTTGAAAACCAACGCCACATTCATGTTCATCGAACTCGAATTAGTCCGGAAAACATTTTAGATACATCATAAGTTGTCAGGAGCGAGTTCTCGAAGATTCTCCATCCGAATGCTAGCTGACTTTTTGCGTAGGTATACATTTTGAAAAAAAATCAAAATTTTGAAAAACGCTTCCAAAAAAGAAAGACACTAGATTCGTGTTCAGTGAGCTCGAATTAGTCGAAAAAACACTGAATATTCCATAACTCGTCTAATTTTTAGTTTTAATGAAATTAGTTTTTCATTTTTCAAATTATTACCCAACTTTTTTGCTAGTTTTTTTGGATTTACTTTTTAATTTTTTTTTAGAATGCTTCAAAATGGTTCAATTTTTACACTTCCTAAAATTTACAATTTTTGTTCATTTCTCTTTTTAAATTTCTTGTGATAGGTGAAGGGTTAATAATTTTTTGAAAATTTCAAATTTCAAATTTGCAAACATCTTTGATTTTTTTATTTTTTTATTTTCCAGAACTTGCTGGTATTTTATTCGTGATTTAAAATTTTTTTAACTTGGTTTTTAAATATTTTTTCCTAATTTTTAAAATTAAACTTTTGTTTTATACCTACTTAATCACCTATTTTTAGCATTTTTTGATGACTTCCCAGGTTTTTTTATTATTAATTTCAATTTTTTTTGAATTTTTTGTTAGTTTTCATTTTTTTTAGCGTAAACTTTTGCTATGCCTCCCTCAAATTTTCAAATTCGTTCAATTTTTTTTAATCCGACCATTTTTTAAGGTAAATTAATTTTTAAAATTTTTTAAAATTTTCAACTGTTTATGTTATGTATTTTTTGATTTTCAAATGTCTTAAAAATCTTTTGTAATTTTTTCATTATTTCGTTTTATTACTTTTTTATCTCGTTTTTTAGTCATTTTCGAATTTTTAAAAATTTTTTTATAGATTGGATTCTACACATTTTTATTTTTATTTTTTCTACATTTTTCATGCTTAAATTCTAGTTGTCTAATTTAACACAACTCACTCTCTTTCTATATAATTTTTATATTTGGTTTTTGATTAATTTTTAAAATTTCCTTATTAAAATTTCCATTTTTTCAAATACCTAGGTATCTAATTATTTTAAAATTGGTCAGTTTTTAGCGTTAATTTTTTCTCTCAATTTTTCTCAATTTTTTAGTTTTTATATTTTGAAAGTTCTAAGTTTTTTTTTTCAAATTTCTTATTTCAGATTTTTTTAGAGTTGACTATTTTTTGTTTTTTTTTTTCAATTGGAAAGTTTTTAAAAAATATTTCAATTTTTTAATAATTTTTGTAAAATTTTTTAATAATTTTTGTAATTTTTTTTTAAAACAAGTTTTCCAATTCTGTTTGCTTTATGCTTTTCCATTTATTTTTTTTTTTTTTTTGAATTCCATCTACATTTCTCGATTCTTTACAAATTTCTAATTGAATTCCCTTAAATCTCAACGCCTCTAAAACCTATTTTACTGTTGACCTGGTTCACAAACGAGCTTTTATAATTAAACCGATCGTTAACAAAGGTTAAATTGGCTGCGAAAATGTTTCTCGTACTCGGATTCGCGTTCGCAAATCAACTAACACAAATCATTTATAATTTATAAACAATCAACGTATCGCCTTCTACATAAATTAACGACGTTTATTTGAAAATTCGTTTGCCTTCGGTAGCACACATGTCTGACGTCGACCGAACGATTCGCGTTTACCGGTAAAAAAAGACTCCATTCGGTCTTGCTCTAGCGAGACGCGTTTAATTTAAGACCAGATTCAAACGCAGGTCCAAACATCCCTTGATGAATGAGCCAATGGCGCGCGGTTGTGATAAAAAGTGAGGGTGTACCCCGGTGACGTTGAAGAGCGGTCGTACACTACAGTAATGTGCTATATGCGCTTTCGTCTTTCTAAGGTTTTTTTCTCGGTACGTCGTCGTTTGTTTCCGAAGACTTACGTTAGTGTTTATACGAATATTTTGTCCTTCGTCTGGAGGATGTGCTCGGTGTTTTAACGTTTTCATGTGGCGGATTAAAGTAGAGATACTTATACGTAATTGCGTTGTTTGCAACAAGTGATTAAATATATCCTTTTGTGAATTAATTGCTTTTGTTATTTAATCAACTTATTAGTTTTTCGATTGAATTATCAGCGTATTGTAATTATGCAGTTCGCGTTCCGTATCGAGTGCTGTTCTGTGTGAATTTTTCCAGTTTTTATAGTATAAAAATAATACCTATTATGGATTTTACGATGAAAAGTGAGTGATAGTTTTAGCCTTATAGTTTGATAATTACTTAGACCTAATTTACGAGTATATACGTAGTACATATCGGGAATTTGGTATAGAGTTTAATAATCGATAGGTTAATCGAAATCTTTTTGTGTTGCAATGAAATTGAATCGTTTTTTAATTTTCTTTTATCGTAATATTATCTGCAGTGTTTTTCATTCAATCAATTCAACTGATAAAATTTTAATGAGAAAAAGATTAGGAATAGGATCGTACAAAGTGAAAGAATTCAGTGAAACAGTCACATATGCGGTACATACGGTCTACATAAGAATAGTCTGAAATCGAGCATACCTATAGATCATTTATTTTCAATGCAGTTATACTCGAGACATAATATTATACGTAATTGCCCTTTTAAGAAATCCCAAAAATGTCAACATTTTTGCAATAAAAGGAATCCAACGGAGGTAATTTTGCACGGTAGAAAGTAAAATACCGGCTGTGCTAAAAGAAACCTTTTATCGACGAAAAGGATTAACCTGTTAGAAAGAACCTGCTACCGAGTGCAAATAAGTATAATAGACGGTACAATGACAAGGTAGCTGTGGGCAGGTCTATCTCAGCCTATACAATTGGCGGGAATGGCTTGTAAAAGGCTTATAATGATAAGGTATCGTTTATCAGGCTATGATTGATGGTTATAGGGCAGATTAAAATGACTCCTACGTTGTCGAGATGATTTTTTAATAAATCGTTGTATTTTTTCTTTACTTTTTGGAAGGGTCGTGGATAGGATTACTAGGGTTTCGGATATTTTTATACTGTAAGAGGATTATTGTAAATTTTTTTCGCTTCGAAGATTGATGATTTTTTTAAGGGGGAAAAAATACCTACGATCTCTTAATTTTAGCTTTGTTTTGACCAGTGTTGCAAGAGTGGTGGTTGAAACACTCCCACTCCTTGAATTCACTCCCAATTTTTTCATCATTCACTCTCACTCTTTGCTCCACTCTTTACTTTTCTACGCTTCCACTCTCACTCCCACTCCACGCTTCACTAAAAATTTTTCACTCTCACTCACTCCCACTCCCACTCTTTACTTTTAAAAAAATTG
>FIZT01038656.1:0-11766 GCA_900065295.1 Paracoccus marginatus
TGCTAACTCATTTTTTCATTTTTTGGACTAACCCGGCTTTGGAATTGACGTCTTCAAGTGATCTCTTCCCTTTTTCAACGTTGGAAGAGTGTGTGGCATTCATTTTGGATTTTTGGTGGTCCTTTTGCTCATTTTATTTACTCTATCATTCAAATTGACATTTCAGTGAGATCAGGTGGCTCTAATTTGAAAAATTTTACTTTTTGATACCCATCTTAGGGGGTCTAGTGATTTTCTAATGATGAAACTATTGAAACTATTTTGGGATAATGATGGTTTTTTGTGATGAAAATCCAAGTTTGAGGGTTACTTGTGATTTTTTTGAAAAAAATTATGTTTTTCAATGTTTTTGGTATTTTTTTTTGGAGGGGGGGGGGGGGGGGGGGAATGAAAATGTCGGAAAAGTCGTTCAAAAAGGTCATGCAAAAAGGTTACGCAAAGTCATACATTTTGATCGACAAATTTTGATAGACACCCTGTTGAAATCTTTTTACCAGATTCAAACATCATCTTATACCCTGCACCATTTTTGATTTTTTTTCACCTAATTTTTTTTTTGTTGACATTTTTTATTAAAAAATTTGATAAATTTTTGTTTTTTAAACTTTTCCTCTGCGTTGGAAATTTTGGTAATTTTTTTCATTTTCGAGAATTCTCGAGTTGAAATTTTTCCTTCATTTTTTTCATTTTATATTTTCTCGGCCAAAAAAAAAAAAAAAAAAAACTCTAAATAGGCAAGTTTTCGAGTCATTTTCATATCACCACCTCGCAGTGTAAATTCCAATTCGGTGTAATTTTCTAATTAAACCATCCTGGTTGGTTTATTTTTTTCTCGTTGCGGAAAAAATTTTCGAGTCATAAGGGATGGCACGGATCAGGGGTAAATTCATCCGCAGGCTTTCGTACAAGGCCATTTATAGAATGTGAAACATGAAAAAAAAAAATTAAATACAAGGCAAAAGATGTAATAATTAATTTTAAAGATCGTAATTATTTTTAATTTGCTTTAATTTTGTGCATTTAAATGGAGAAAAAATTACTACAGTACGCAATATCTTTGCAGAGGAAAAAAAACACTTCTCTCGGCGCAGCCTCCTCTCCATCTATAGGTTTTTGGAAACGCGAGGAAAGCACGAGGGTTGAGGGGTGTTGAACCTTCGCGGTCACGATCCGAGCGTAACGCTTTATATGATTAATTACGCAAAGCTAGCGTGGCTAAATCGAGCGCGTTTGAATTTTTTCCCTAGTATTTTTGTAATGTACCTACTTGGAGAGGGAAAAGAAACGTAAAACTTTTCTCTTTTTTCGCGCCCGCTCCTTTGGCGCGTGATTTTCTACAAATTACTAATTACTACGCTATCGTGTACGCGATTACTTGCTCCATCCCTTTTCCTTCTCCTTCTTCTTCTACAATTTTGTATTTTTCCACTTCTTTGAATAATAATAATAAAAAAATGAAAAAGACTTGCAACGAGTTTACGTGCCTAACAGTCTCGACGAGCTGTAATCGACGAGTCTTTACCCTCCTCCTATGGTGTAGTCGATTTATTGTGCAACAGCATTTGGTCAAAAAATTATCGAAGCCTGTTGCCACTTATACGATAATTTAATTGGTTTTAATTATTCGACGTATTAATGAAAAGTTTCCCCTCCTTTCGAGTTTATATACGAGTGCATTACTCGCACGAATGTTCATTAAAAAAATACCCTTTTCACGTAGGTAGGTATATATTCTATTACGAAGCGGACACGGCGTGGCCGTCGTTGTGTATCTATCTACTCACGCAATATAGCATTTATATGCATATTTTTAATGCTGATATGGTTCGAAAGAAATTACCTAAATACTTAAAGTTTGATGAAGCTGACTCAACATATAGGTACGATACCGCCGATACCTAAGTTTTCTCGCGAAGATTTACCCAATTAAAGAAAATTTATATCCCTACTTTGAATTTGCTCACTGTTGTTTATTTTTTCATTCTCAAAATAGCGAGTTTATTTACCCAAGTACCAATTATTGGTTTAGTTCGACCTATTTACCCACTAATTAATCCACTTAATAAATGAACAACATTTTAAGTCACCTCATTTGTCTCAGTCGAATCTCTCCCTAAAGGTTTATGCAAACGACCGTTGAAAAAATCGATACTCGAGAGTTTTAGGTTATCTTATGTACTTATATCTATAACACAGTAGTCTGAGTATACGCAATAACGTTATAGCGATTTAAATGTACGCGGAATTGGGAAAATGCGTGGGGAGCAACGAAAGGAGGAGGCGAAAGCCAAAGTAAGAATTCCCGCCGGGAATATGAAAATTTGTAAGCTAACAAAAAGTACACCGCACTTGCCATCGTAGTAATACCCGACTATAAAATAATTTTCCAGCTAATAATATTCAAGATTAAGCTTCGCGCCGAGATATAATGTAAAGGCACCCAGCACAATGGTGGTGGTGGCGGCGGGGGGCACACTTTGATGTAAATTAGCTCGGCAAAAAAATCGACTAATTTGGAAAATAAATCTTGCTAGTCATTTGTTGCGTGTTGGAGATTTTTTAGAGCCGCGTATACCACCGGTATACGTATTTTCTTCATGATACACGACTACACTACCAACCCCGATGCTAAGCGCCAGCTTCTCCTTGTATACACCTCTATATTATAGTGTGCGAAGGCAGCCATACCACGTAGAGCAAAAGCCACCTTATACATACGACCTTCAATACGCTAACATGGTTTTGACGACCGACTCTTTCATTATTTAAAATTTATTACCGTTTGTAATTATTGTAATATTTTTTCCAAGTCTGTGTTCACCTAAATGAACGTGTTAAGGCGTATTTACTTTTAACTCATTCTCTTAAGCATAGTGCGCACATGAGTTGGAATGTCGACGGCGACGGCGTTCAAATCCGACGCTAAAAATATTATGATCGATAAAAAAAATATGTAGGTACTCGGGTTTGTAAGCTGCTCTCTACAGTTGTTAGTATCGCACGTATAATTAGTCCTAAAATCGTTCTGCCAGACTCGGACGTGCCTCCCTACCCACCCAGTATGCTGTAAAACATTTCTAAATCGTCTGTGACGTCTGGAGACGTTCGCGAAATATGATATGTGAGATATGCGCAAACATGATGCCAGAAACACCACCATGTGTTGAAAAAATCGTGTAAATTGACATGATTATATTATACCTAATACTCATAAGTTGTATTTTTTTCAATTTTTTTTGCACGTTTATTAATTGAATAAGAGTACCTAGATTGGGTGTAAACACCTCATTGCGTTGAGACGGGCTTTCTTAGGATATGATTTCTTGTCTCAACTTTCGTCTTCGTGTTCTCGCAGTGCCTTTTAAATGTGAGTGTCTAGTCGAGCGTGATGCCAAGGTACTTTGCGTTTTTGCAGGCTGTAAAAATGTGTGGTAAAAATGAGCAAGCTCTTGGTTCAGCTGAGCATCATTCTGAGCAGCAATGGTTTCCTTGTGTACGCTCTGTCTTATTGTAAATGTGAGTACACAAAATGCGTTAGTAGTGTACCAATACCATTTGTTTCACTGTGCTGTGAACAATTCCTACAACGTAGCTGACTTGAACGGAATTTTGGACAGATTCTCGGCTGCCAAACATCGGCAAGTCTAGGAAAATTCTCGTTAAAGCGATGTTTTTTGAGAATGATCAATTTTTAACCGAGTATTTTTCTGCTTTGGATTTATATTAATCATTTTACACTTTCAAAATGAGTTCTGATCAAATCAGGTATACACCCTCTTTCTGTAAAGAAGCGAAAAAATACAAATGAGGGACATCTGAAAAAAAAAGTGGATAAGTATTCGTAGATTAATACTGAGGATATTTTGAATTACTGAAGCGTGTATGGGGTGCGACATTTTCAGGAGCTTACTTAATTTCAAAGGTCACAGTCACATTTTGGGTAAAGCTTTCTCATTTACGAGATAAACATCAATGTCAATTTTCACAATGTTTATAATCTGATAGTCGATTCTGTGGCATTAACCGGAACACGAGCAGGTTGACGTGAGTAACATTTTAACCACCACTATATCACGAAATCTTACGCGACTAAATTAAATTCGCGGTGCGCCACGATAATCTGATAAGCGTCGTTTTCCCTTCGGATTTCACGTGTACGATGCTGATGTATGAAGCGAAGCAGCGCGTGCTCTCTTTTTATAGCAGAGTCAAAGGGAAGATAGAAAAGTGAGTATGGAAGATGTAAGATGAGTATCTCGAGCTGTGGTGTTCATGTGTTTGCTTTTTTTTTGTCTAGTTTTTCTAGTTTTTTACGTAGGTACACAGATAAGTGTACCTACATACTTTGATTTTTTGGAAGTGATTGTAGTCAGATGTAAGGAATGAAGTGTGAGGGAAAGAAAGAACAAACAGGATGAATTTGTTGCGTTGCGGATTACGCGCATACGCGAAGACTAACGTCTGGTCTGATGCGCTGTTGAAACGAGACTGACTACAGTATGCGCAGATGAGGTGCGCAGTAGCCTTCAGAGTTCTCATTCTTCATTTGTTGGGTATGCAAATGATTTTTCTACGAGTTTTCCTCTATTTTATTTTTCATGTACTCAATTTTTTAAATTTGTTCCTATAGAGGGTTAAAGCGTTGAATGCCGCTATGGGGGAATAACACCCTGGTGAAAAAAAATTATATCAGATTGGATGTTATTGGATCCACTCCGATCTTATCTGATCCAAAATTTGGCGGAACTAATATACAATTGGATCCGATTGGATCTAATTAGATCTTCTCATACATGAATCGGTGTGTTTATACATATATGATGGTTCAAATTGGAAAAAAAAAATTAAATTGATATGATTTGGTACGACAACATCCGATTGGATGGAAACAGATATAATTGTATCTGTTCAGACTGATTCCTGATTCGTATCCAAGCAGATGAAAGCGGGTTTTCTTGAAAAAAAAAAAAACTGAAATGGGAAATTACACACGATTATATCTGTTCATATGTGGTTGTATCTATTTGGATCCAATTATTAATCGATGGATCTTTGTCATAATAGTTTTATACGCGGGTTTATACCTATAGGTATATAAATATATACCTATACCTATAACTCTGGCACTTTATTATAGATATGTCCAACTCACCCTCTCCCCTATTTCTTATAAAAGTACCTAGTTGGTATACTTTGACAAAAATTCCATCAATAATCAAGACGCTGTTGTTTCGGAAGACGCCGGTGTTTCGATCTCCACAGTGTAATTGTTGGTGTTTATTTTTGGGTAAAATTCTGATGCCAAGATGAATGATGGTTAGCTGGCAGCTCAGCTTGCGAATATATATTCAGCTCTGCGTTATTGTCAGTGTTCAATTCGAATGGTAACGTGCTTATCAAAATTTGTTTCGCGTTTGATAATTTTTGTCCAGCAAGTTTTCCATCCAACTTCGAATTTTCATGGATGATGGGATTTTTCTTCTGTGAATCTCGTTCTCTTATAAGGCGCATAGTGCCTTGAGTGATTTGTTCGTTATTCAATATTTTACGTTTTTGGTTTCTCGGGCCATGTATATTTTTGTTCAGAAGTCCGTTCAGATTTTCATAGGGAAATGCCCGAAGTCGCCCACAAAGGCCCCCAGCATTCTACTGACAGCGCCAGGTGCACCAACTGGTGCACGTTGTACGAGCAATCGCGATCTGAATACAGTTTTTTCATCTCCAAAGCAAAGGCTCGTAAACAATAGTCTGTTTCTGCCAAATCGTCTCTCGAAATACAGCGCTGTGTAAGGAGGTGAATTTCGATTACCAGTAGCAGCCGATGTTGCAGATACCGGCTGTCTGTACCCCAGACAAGTTGCAGGCATGGTGTACTGTAGTACAGCAGCCAATACTGAAATTCAGAGGCCTTGTATTTGTGAAATAGGTTGAGGTCTCGCGGAAACCGATTAAATTGGGCGATGGACCTGACACTGACCAGCCTCCTCTCTTCTCCATCCATTTAGATAGCATTTTGGTGCACAACACCCAAAAGAATAGAGTGCATGTACTCTGGTACCACGCAGGTTCCGAGGACATCGATTAGATTTTTTTTCATATCCACAATATCATCACCTCCGTTTTGTATCCGATTGGATCCAATTGGATCCAATCGCATTCCACCATCTTATGGATCGAATTGGATCCGAACACGTCTTATTGTTTGGATCCAATTGCATCCAATCGGATATTTTTTTTTCACTGGGACTCGCCTTTACAGCAGAAATAACAAATTGTTAAAAATGCAATCGCATTGAACTAGTATGGGCACATTGAACAAATATGGCAACGCATATTGCGCTACTCCAAAGACATACAGCCAAGGACTTACTACCCTCGCTCCAGCAACCGTTCGGTAGCTGGGGAAATGATTCGAAGCCTCAGTGTTACCACCATATGCACGGAGGGCCATCCTTTCCCGTCACATTTCATTGGGGAATTTTTTTGTAAAAGCGAATAATTTTTGTTTCATTTCCGCGATTCTTTTCTTTCCAATTTATTCATTTTATAATTTGAAAAAAAAAAAATCAAAAAGAAATGGGTCTGCGGTTGTTTTTATTATTTTGAGTGTACTGGAATGTTGCACCCCCAGTGCAATAACACGTCACATCTGAAAACAATTTGACCCTCTTATTCTTCTCTGAAACGTGCTCATCTGAGGTCAATTTTCTATTTAGACCGCAATTAAAGAAGTTTATTTTTTTGAGATGTGGTGTTATCGCACTGCAGGTGCGATGCATCTCAAGAACTTAATGGTAGAAATATTTCAAAAATTTTGTTTCATTGTGATTTGTTCGCAACCTTCAAATGAAAAATCTCAACGCTTATACCGTCTTGTATGGAGTTTTTGCTCTGCAGACGTACCTACTAGTTTATTCATTTCGAACGTCGTTAAGGACTTTTGATTTTTATGGGCGACGATTAAAGTTGAATTTACGATATCGTTTTCGAATTATTTCCATGTGTAATTTACGGTAATAGTTGATGCGTTTTTATCGCCCCTCCCCTTCGTCCAGCCTATCTTTTCCCGCTATCATTTTCCACTCTGGAAAAATCGCGTTATTCGGCGTTGCTTCTCGAAACGTTGGCATTGGGAATCACGTCGAATACTCGCGTGGCGGCATGTTCAGGCTCAAGGCTGCAATTCAAAAGGATCTCTCTTTTTGCGCGTAAGTTACCGGAAGCATCGGCGCCTTTGACGCGCAATTTTCAATAAAACTTGGCAATAGTAAAGTTTAGCGACCGTACAAGTACCCCGCTCACAGAAAAAAAAAGAGGGAAAGTTGTTGGGGAAACATTTATACGACCAGTTCCCATTTCTCGTGTCGCGCGAAGTAAAAGTTCCGCCAAATTTGCTCGCGACTATCGTCTCTTTCTATCGGGCTGTGGGCTGTAGGCGCAGCGTACACGTACAGAATAACAAGCCGAGACGTATCGGAAGCGTGTAATTTATCAAGCAACTTAACCAAAGTCAATATCGTCGCTTTATTACTATGTATCACAAATGGCTCTCTTTCACGTCCTATATGTATCTCTTTTTACTTCTTTTTATACTTGGTTATGGCCTCCCCGTCATCGAAATTCGTTTTACTCTGGGCCTGCGATCTATTATCTCTATGAAAAACTTTACTAGACGATTACAAGAGGGTAATGTATACTTTTTTTTGCCCCTTCTTATGTGTATGTATTCATCAAATCGTACTTCCCTTCGTCTTTGCTTACGTCGACTTGTGTGCTTTATTGGAAACGCACCGCGATGCAGGAAATCATTTTGGAAACGAATATTCCGGAAGTACAATTCGTCCTGTTTCGTCGTTTGGTCGATCGCGAATAACTCGATCGCGATTTGCGGAATTAGGCAGGAAAGCGAAGGCTACGCCGATTCTAAATAATTGATGCGATTGCTCCGTATATTAAAGCCCAAAAAAATGGGGAAAAAAAGTAGAATACTTACTTATCGAGGGTAAAAGTTACATATCCGGAGAAGTATGCGTAAACCAGTATACATTATCTATGCCATTAAACCATTCCAGCCGATGTACGGATGCGTATTTTTTCTTATGCGTACATATATGTCGCCGTCATCATCGCAAATATACATAAAAAAACTTGAACTCAACTTTTTTTTCACTCTTTTACGACATTTGCAACTCGTAATCGTCGTCCAAAGTTCTTGAAAAGCGTCATCAGCGACGCAATAAAAACGGCATATTTTTTAGCCGACGATTTGAGTCAGTTTCGTTGATATTTCGTTCGTGTTTTGTTTGCTTTTTTTTTTGCTTCTCTCCTCGATGGTGATCTGGTCGTGTTTGCAGTTGAAAAATTTCTACGTTCGTATTAGAAAAAAAAATATATTTCGAGGCGCCGTTATTCCTCCATTTAATACGACTAACTTTTCATCGCAGTTTGGACACTGCCGTAGATAAGTGGAAGAAGAATGCAAGTGATTTTGGGCGGTCACATAGCGCCAATTTCGACCACATTTGTTAAAGATGGTGAAAAAAATGTATTTTAAAAGCTCGTAAAGTAATAAGAACTCGTGCACGTTTGCGGATCCGGTCGTCGTCTTGTGCTGTAGCTGTACTATAACGCGTGCCAGTGGCTTGTGCCTTGAAAAGATTTTTTTCTTTTGCGAGCCTTTGTTTGATTTAGAAAAAACCGCACGTTGAGACGTGAAAATTTCAGCCCTCGGCGCCCAAAATGTTTACCAAAGTTGTAGCCGAGTATAAGACTAGATCTTCGCAGTCGTTTTTTCCTTCAACTCTCCTCGCCTTCTCAGTCTCGAGACAGTTGCTCGTTTCAATATACCCTGCAGATAACAGACATAGACACAGACACAGCAGTCGAAGAGGAGAGAGTTTGGTGCACATGTCATATTAACCACTTCGCACCATTGTATAGTGATTAATACCGTCGAATGGACACGGTGAATTTTTATTATTAAGCCACGGTTCAACCTATAAATTGACTTAAGTGTACACGTCTAAGTAATGATACTACACACCCAACTAGTACGTATAGATAAGTACGTATCATCATCTTTTTTCACTACTCTTTCTTCTCTCGTCAGAGACGTTCAAGTCGCGTCGTAACTTTTTATGTGGCAACTTTTCCTTATTTATTTATTTTTGTTGCCAGTTTCTTTTTTCTTCCTTGAATTTTTTTTTTTGTTTTTCTCTTTCTTCTTCTTAGACAAACAAAATAATCGAAACTTTAACATCGTTTATTCGAGACGCGATTTTAACAATTTCCCGCCATAAATTTACCAATACAAAATAAACCCTGACGTGGGTTTTTTCCTCGAGATTTAACTTGCGAAAAATACCTTGATACCCTTAATTTTCGATCGACTGCGGCTATTTCGCTGAATGTTGAAAGGGCACCTACTTATTTGGACCGCTTGTGTCTCGAAACGTAAACCATGCTGGAAATAATTTTGGAGCTCTACAGTATGCTCAAGTATTTTCGGAGGAGAACCAAAGCCAAATGTGTTTTTTCTTAATTTTTTCATTTTCTTCCGCATTGAAATGAAAATTTCACCTTTGTAAAAATTAATTTCAAGTGGTAAAATGGCACCACGTAATTTTTTCAAAATTTTTGGGGCAATTTAAACTATGGAAGAAAAATGCCTCGGGTGAAAATTCGACTGCAAATTTGTTTTCAGCAGGTTTAATTTACCTGTATGAAAACAACACCATATTGTTTACTTGAGTTTTCATCGAAATAAGCGTCAAAGGAGGGGGAAAGGGAGGAAGAAACATTTTTAAAGTTTTCATGGCCTACGTATTTATGGATAAATAGGTGCTTTTTGGAGAAAAAAATTATGGTTTGACCTTCTATCACAAAATAGCGACTCGAAGGTTTCAAAAGACCAAAAGGCATAATTCGATAGGACTCTTCTCTCCTACTCTTTGAAATCTATTTTAAACGCATAATTTTCATCGGCATATTTTGATGAAAAATTATAAAAACACATACCTACACATTAGACATTACACACACTTTTGCAGCCCCTTTTTCGAAAATACTTTTGCTGAAGGTTCCGAATTTTTGTCAACCCACACGTTTTCTAATCATGGTTGATTTTTAACTGTAGAAGCAGCCGAAATGGAGAAATTGCGCAAGAAGATCGAACACTTGTACAAAAAAGCACAATATCTTCAGTTAAAGTAACAATAAACCATTGTAGGTACCTATTTAATTGAAAAAAAGCAAAGAAACCATGCTCAAACCTATTTTGCTTCCGCTATAAATAAAAAATTGAGATAATTATATCTAATACAAAGCTGGTACATTGAAAAAAATACCAGCAAAATAGAAAAGTTATTATTGTTTTTTATAAAGCTTAAGGTGCTTTGTAGTATGAATACTTTCACAAAAACTTACAGTCTCAGGAAGTAAAGAAAATACGTACAAAAATTCAAAATATTTATTCGTAAAAAAAAAAAATTAAAAAAAATCGTTTCTTTTTAAACGGATTTCAAAGGAGAAAAATTCGCCAGCATTTTTTTTTTCAAGGTAAAGAAAAATTTTACGCGTCGGATTGGATTAAACAAGAAACTTGCGAGGGTAAAAAAAAAAGTAAAAAAATAAAAGACCCTGACCGTACTTGGAATCAAATACCTTCTGAAGAAAAATTGAGCCGACTTTTATTTCGCGGTGACTTATTTGATTATTTTGGCAACAAGGAGAATTTAGGTTTCACACAAACGTTATCCGGTCATTGTGCGGTACGTATAGGAGAATATTTCGACGTAGGTTCGCTTTATTTTGAATCGGATGAAACAGACCGTTACGTATATGGCAGTCTCTCTGGAGAATTTGTGCGTTTTTTTTCATCCTTTCTGCAATGTACGTACTATGGTCTCGTAGGTAGATATGGTGGTGCTTTGCGAGGGTTTCCTTATTTCGTGCCGTAGTACGGTCTTTTCTTTAAAGGCTGGATTGGTCGTAAGTCGTTTTTCAATTGGACTGCCATATGGTAGAGAGAGATGCGGTAAAATTAGGGATTAAATTTGCGGCCGGCAGGCGATTTGGTCGTAGGCGATGCCGCATGCCATCGTGTATCCGTCTTTAATCGGATGTGCACATGTAAAGCTGTACGCGTTGCACGAGATTCTCAATTTGGACAGAAATAAAAGGATTTGCTCGAGTAGGAATTGACATTCGAGCAAAGTAAATTAAACATACATATCTCGAACGAGAGTTCCACTTTTACAGGTATTTTGTACGCAGCTTTACCTAGGTACATATTTACATTGTAAATATGTACAGTTCCCCATATACATAGCACATACCTACATTGTACACTCAAAATCGTTTCATAGGTTCAAATATTTTTTTACGGAGTTCGACTCGCAGTTGGAGTATTTTCTAAAACTGCGAATTTCTCATCGAGTCGAAAAAATAAAAATTTAAAAATCGTTAACAGCAGCTTGAAAAAAAGACTACACTAGCTCCATCAAAAAGTCACACGAAAAACCTCATTACCAACAAATAGTGTACACTAGAGTGTCCTGATTTTGACCTTTTTTTTTGGAAAGTTGGGGAGAAGAAGTGAACAAAAGTTGCCAAATGACGTCAAAATAACGTGGTAAAGATTTCAGGTCCCTTACTGAATTCACCCCCCCCCCCCCCCCCCCCTCATTTTATATCAAAGCTTCTTTTCAAAAAAAAAATGTAAAAAAAAACATTTGCAATTTTTTTGCATTTTTTTATGCAATCGGT
>FIZT01038688.1:0-10297 GCA_900065295.1 Paracoccus marginatus
TATGTCGCGTTTCTCGCCAGCGCTCGTGGGAGTATTGATGTCGCGCGCGTTACAAAGATTGCCCCTGGGGCACGGGTTAATATGCATCGATCGGACTGAAATTTTTTTCATGACATATTGGGATATAGCATAACCGATTTAGGCCCGGTGGGCCCCGATAAAAATTCGAAAATTTTTTTCAACACGTATAAATGAGTGCCACCCTATCCAACACTGTTTTAATTTTTTTGAAAAAATTTCACATTTTGGGGGGGGGCATAAACTTTGTATCTTTCAATCCGCACTTCTTCAGGTATCCAAACATCATCTCGAAAAAAAAAAATTGAAAACCTCCCATACCTGGGATATGACTCCACAGTCCACACTGACTATTTTTTATACCGTTTGTGTATTCCGCAGACAACCGAAACGATCCCAAAACCTACCTTATACCGTGGCCGAGGAAAGGAAAAAGTACCACATCATTTTCTTCGACTCGCCGAACCGCCTAAATATCGCAAGAATGGTAACTCCGGGACCATTTTAACGTCTTATTTTGTAAAATATTTAAGGATGGAAAAAAAATTTAGGTATTACGTTTTCCTTCTGTCTCTTTTTTTTTAAAAATCATTTTTAATTTTCTACTACGTATATACTACCGCGTTGGTACGGTCTACGTGCCTTCTTCTTCTTCAAGAGCCGAAAGAAACACGGTAATAACACGACCATCGGATGAAAGTCGAGGTACATAGTTTTTTACGGGTCGCCGAGACCGAGAGATAAGTTGGAACACGACGTAAATGTAAAATTTATGTACATTGGTACTTGGGGAATGCGCGACTCGTTTACATTACGCTTGCCGTTTAATTAACTAACTAAGTTTGTATAACGAAATAAGAATACGATTATACAAAAAAAAAATTGCATCTTTTTTCTCATTTTCCATGTACTCTCACTTAGTTTTATACTTATATTTTTTCTTTTAATAATGCTGGGAAATTCTCCCAAAAAACTTCGGTAGGGTAGTAATTTTTTTTTTCCTTCTGTGGTGCCTCTAGAGCTGAGTTTTCTTCTTCTTACGAGCTTTACGATGGATTTTTAATACTTTCAAGGGTATTTTTAACGAGCGAATTTTATCAGATTTTTAATTTCTATTTAATTTTTATCTTTTTTCGTTTTCGTTTTTGTTTTTTTTTTTTCTTGTGATACGTTGTCGTATCGACACAATATGATAGGTAATTATTTTATAGTCTTCCCTTTTATCACGTTTATATAAAAGTATTATAGATAATAATGTTATTACTACGCTATAATCGTAGCACTTTTTCTTACATTTTTGCTACTGTACCATTTACCCCCTTCTTTACCTATTCGTATATCTAATATATTTCAATCTTTATCACTGAAGTAATTTAATATACGTATTTAATAAGTATTTATTATTATCTACATAAGTTCAGAATACTTATTATTATATATATTTACGAATTACCCAATTATATAAATGGGATATGGTAAATTTTCATTTAATAAACTTTGTTAACGCCTCTTTTTTATTAGTTTGCCGAACAATTTTTACGAGTCGATGAAAGAGGAAACTACGCTGAGAAAGATAAGATAGCCGTACTTATGTGTCGTGTGGCTATATGTATACCACGATATACTACGCGATGTGAAGTTTATTATTTGAGAATTTCAACTCCTAAGGGTATTTCAGAATTCCATATGTAGGTTTCTGGGATCTTTTTCACGAGAGTGTATCGTGACGAAGAAAAGGAAAGGAAAGATATCTATCTATAGAGGAGAATTCGATTGACTGAAATAACTTTGTCGGTACTTTTTTCTTAATGATGACCTTGAACTTCTTTAATAGTTTTGTGGGTTTGTTTGGGAGGGAGGGAGAGGAAAAGAATGTCCTCAGGGCGACTTGATTATTTTTTGTGTATTTTTGAGAAATGATTTCATTTTGGAATAAGTACGTATTCATGTTAGATGCTCACTCAATTGTTTGAAGAAAAAAAAAATTGGATTAAAAATATTGTTTAAAAAATACAAAAAAAAAAAAAAAATAGAAATGAGAACTCGTCAAAAAATAATTTCAAAATTTCGAAAAAATGAGCTATTTTTAAAAATTTGACAATATGTAAATTTTTGGAAAAATCGGCATTTTTAGAAAACTGTTAATTTTGAAAAATTTCGAAATTTCGAAAAAATTGATAGCATTGACAGATTTTACAATTTTAAACATTTTGACAGTTCGGGAAAATTTATCAAATTTGATGGTTTTAAATTTTTGAACAATTGAGCAATTTTGGAAAATTTGGCGATTCTGAAAATTTTGATGCTTTGAAGAATTTTTATACTCAATTTAAATTTTTTAAAACTTGGACATTTCGAAAATTCAACAATCCTGAAAAATTTTACAACGTCAAATAATATGGCAATTTTAGAAAAAATTTAATGTTGAAAAATTTCCAAACTTTGAATAATTGAGCAATTTTCAAAAATTTGATAGGTTTGGAAAATTTTACAATTTTGAAAAAATTGTCGATCATAAAGAATTTTGAAATTTCGAAAAATTAACAGTTTTGACACATTTTAAAATTTTAAACATTTGGACAGTTTAGGAAAATTTGTCGATTCAGAAAAATTTGATGGTTTTAAAAATTTTACTTTTTTGAAGAAATTGAGCAATTTGGGAAAATTTGGAAATTTTGAAAATTTTGATGCTTCAAAGAATTTTCACGATCTAAAATTTTTCAAAAATTAGAGATTTTAAAAATTTTGAATGTTGAAGAATTTCAAAATTTGGAACAACTGAGGAGAGTTGAAAAATTTTACACTTTTGGAAACATTGTTAATGTTGAAGAATTTCGAAATTTCGAAAAAATTGACAGTTTTGAGACGTTTGACAATTTTGAACATTTTGACAGTTTTGGAAAATTTGTCAATTTTTGGTGGTTTTTACTTTTTTGAACATTCTACATACCTAGTAAGTAATTTTAGAAAATTTTGATACTTTGATGAATTTTCATGATTTTTTAAAATTGGGCATTTAAAAAAATTTAGCAACTCTGAACAATTGAACAATTTCTGAAAAGTTGGCAATCCTGTAAAATTTTACAATTTTGAACAATTGAGCAATTTTTTGGCAGTTCTGGGAAATTTGACAATTCTGAAAAATTTGATGCTTTGAATTTGAAAATTTATAAAAATTGGACATTTAAAAATTTTGAACAATTGAGCAATTTTCAAAAATTTGACAATTTTGGAAAATTTCACAATTTTGGACAAAATGGAAATTTTTAGAAAAATTAAAATTTTTGTTGATCTTGAAGAATTTCGAAATTTTGAAAAAATTATCATTTTTGAAACATTTGACAATTTTCAACATTTTGACAGTTGTTGAAAATTTGTCAATTCTGAAAAATTTGTGAGTTACAAAAATTTTACTATTTTGGGCAAATTGAATAATTTTAGAAAATCTGGAAATTCTAAAAAATTTGATACTTTGAAGAATTTTCATGATTTACCAATTTTTTAAAATTAGACACATTTACCTACCAAACTGTCAATTTTCCAAAAATTGCTAAACTGTCCAAAATTGTAAAATCATAAATCACCATGTTGATAGCTTTTTCATTTTATTATTTTTTTTTTGGGATTTGATTAATTTTTTGTATTTCAATTTTTCACTTCAAACTTTACCTAGATCATTTCAGTAGCCCGTCGTACGTATAGAAATTAGAAATCGATACAAGAGAATTTTATTTTCGATTTCGAAATATTCTACAACACTGTGGTTGTGAGAACTGTGACTTACTGAGCCGCATTTATATTGTGCATAAGCAATACAATGAATACCGCGATAATGAACTCTTATTAGAGCACACGTGTTATTACATTCATACTTTCATACATTGAACAGGGTATATGTATATCTACGAGTAAGTATATATACCTAACCTACGTACGTTGAATAATTATGTAGATACCATGTAGATGTAGGTTACCTTAGGTACCTCCGTTCTCGTTCGAAGCCGAACGAGACGATTCGTTTGAATGAATTACACTGAAATTACACATCAAACAACGTCCAATCGCTGACGAGTTTCTTACATACTCATTTTCGTACAGCCCGTACCCTACTCGTCTGTTGATTACGACGAATCATCACGAGAACGAGTTTCTACTTCAATATAGATAAGCAGCGTTCACTCGTAGTCAAGTACAACGTTGTAATCGCCACATTTGTGTACATTGTATCTAAATTTCGCCGGCACCAAGCGTTTAAAGTACATACGGTGGAGCAGCTACCCGCGCCGCGTAGCTACTCGTGCGATCGTAAGTGATACTGTGTCGTTTTCGCGTCCAATGGATACAGAAGACGATCCACCAGAGTCGAAAAATTTCGAAAACCATTTCTCAAGGTTGAAAGGTAAGTCAGAGCTATTTTTATCAGAACTCGTGACGCGACGTGAAATTACCTACTTCTATCGATATACTCTTATCAGTATTGTTTTTCTGTTCGCTCAGATATTCATTATTTGGATCACGCTGCCACTACTCTATACTCAGATACTCAAATTGAAGCTGTCTTCGATGATTTGAAAAATAACTTGTACGGAAATCCGCATTCGCTTAATTTGAGCAGTAAATATTGCCAAGATGCTGTCGATCAAATTCGGTTCAGGTGCGAATACCTCCACTGATTCGATTCGTATTAATTTTTTCTGCAAACATTTTGCCAATTTATTCCATTCAATTCGAATAGAATTCTACAACATTTTGGAACATCGCCGGACGAATATAGCGTTATTTTTACCAGCGGTGCTACAGCTGCCTTGAAATCGGTCGTGGAATGGTTCGATTGGTCAGATTCCGGAGTAGGAAGTATAATACCTATTTCAATAAATCTACATCGATAGGGTATTACCTTCTAGTGGAGCCAAATAGAAGCAATTGGTGGGGGGAGCATTTTCAGTTTGCAAAAATTGTCGAGAATGGACCCCTAAATTGCCTCCATCCCATACACGTTTTGTTAATTTTTTTATGGGAGCTCTACCCCTCTTAAAAATGTGTTTTCGCCCAATATCTCCTCAGGGTTTGATTTTGCTGTAAAAGTAGCCCTATACTTTTTTGTTACGCACTCAATTGCCAACAACTTTTGTCTGAAAACTTTTTTAGTGCGATCATTTGTTGAGGAGGAGAAGAGTCCAGAATGAGATTGATTTTTGGAGAATATGCTCCAACAGAAAAATTCATTACTTCAAGAGTTATGGATCAAAAAATGTCAAACTTGGTATTTGGACTTACTTTGGTGTCTAGATTGAGTGACCTGAGTTTTAGACTCCTAACTTGAAAATTACGTTAGGGTCGTATGGGGGGGAGGGGGTAAAAAGAGTCAAAAGGTCAAAAATGGTGGAAACTGGGACCAATGCTTAGTTACCTTCCTTACTACCAACATATCCCAAAAATGACCCCCCCTCCGTCATCCCTCCCCCTCCAGGCGTGATAGTATTTCTTTTTCACCATCGAAAAAATTTCTCACTGGGAATCTCCTCGAGGTGTTACACGTCAAATGAAATTTTTCTTACAGGCTTGTAGGGCATCACGAGGAAACCCCACAGCCAAAATTTGAGCTCTTGAAGTGAATTGGGGGGAGCTGCCGGGGGTAGAATTTCAAAAAATCGCCCAATACACCTAAAAATAAAAAATTCAAAAAATGCCAAAATAGAAAAAAATGAGAAATTTTTTTTGCAAGTTTGTTGGGCATCTTGAGAAAATCCCACAGCCAAAATTTGAGCCCCTCAAGTCAACTGGTGGGGGGAGCTAAGGGGTTCAAAATTTGAAAAATCACTCCCCCACAAGTTTACTTCAGGAGCTCAAATTTTGGCTGTGGGGTCTTCTAGTGATGCCCTACACGCCTGTTGAAAAATTTTTTCCTTTGCTATGTCACAATTTTTTTGAAATTTTTTTGAAATTTTGATTTTTTTAGAATTATCGAAGTGAAAAAATTCAAAAAAAATTATACCAATGCATCCTTATTCAATAAATTTTTTTTTTTACTTATTTTTCACTAATTTATTTTTTTAGAATTAGAAAAATTCTTATTTTTAAAATTTTTCCTTTTGTTTTTGTTTTTTTTTTTATCAGAAAAATAATTTAAAAATTTTCAAAACAGTAATTTTTTCGAACAAAATGTGACCAATATTTGAATGAAAAATCTAACCAAAAGTATCTTCATCTGAAAAAAGTTGACAAGCGCAAGAGGCCTGAATTTTGGCACAGGTGCCTATATGTAGCTTCCAGGAATTTGCCAGATTTCGTAATTCTACTCTAGATGAATTGTGACCAATGTGCTACGGTTCAAGTCAAATTCCTAAAATTACGAGTACGTTTCGATGAAATTCTAGCAAAACTATCGGAAACTTTGCACATTCCAAAATTATATTCCGTCAAGGCCGTCGCGAAACGATTACCTACGTATTTGTAATTTCTCTCGAACCCGTCATAATATTTTTCTCCACTCGATACGACGAATGAAAAATGCATTTTTTAGCAGGAAAAACTTTTCATAAACGTCAAAAAAATGTCCACACCTCGCGAAATTGAAAATACCGACTCGAGCATCGCGTCGTATAGCAAATACATTAGGTACCTATACGAATAAGTATAGCTTAGCTTACGTCTATTCTACATTTATTTATTTTTTTTCTTCTTTCAATAATCAACGAGCCGTCGCTCTTAGACGTAAAAAATACGACTCGACGTCTCTCTACATATACTAGGTACTACTGGGTACGTATTGTCGTCATTCTCGAGTAAGAAAAGTATATCGTTCGAGGAGCTGTGAATCTTGCGAGAAATAAAAAATTCTCGAAATATTATGTAGAATGTAAATCTACTGAACCGTAAGACGTGTTTCGAACCAGTACGCTGGAATATTTCGAATCTGCGATAAGCCTACAAAAGGATTGTTTCGGCTGATTCGCGTCTTATATGTAGGGGTGTGTGTACTTTGTGTATACTTAGAGAAAGTAACACTTCGTTACTCTTACTCTCTTTGTAACTTATATCATAATCAATTTACATATGCGTATAGAAATTTCACGTCTGTCGCATAGGAGCGTTTAAAATCACTTCCAAGTGCGTTTGTCGCTTCTTTCACTCCAGATCACAATAAACCTTAAAAGGATCGAATTTAGCAACTCGGATTTGTCTGGGTAACTCGACGTAACATATATTTAAAATCCCTTAACGACTTTTATTATACGTACACTACACACATGCGATGGTGAACCTGAACTAACAAGAAGTGTATAGCTATCACTTATCGAAACAAAACGTTAAAGTTGTTGAATTACGATACGTGTATTTCTACAGTTCAAGTACAAATACGTCCATGCATCGTATTGTTGTGTCCTCTATACCTACCTCTCAGCTATATCTATACATTGAGATAGAATACATACACCGATTTAAAGTTTTCTCTCACTTTAAATGGAATAAGTGTACAGATACACAACTTTGGTAAATGTTTACCGTATCGTGGCGAGTTCTAAATTAAAAACCTATATTTCGTTAATATCGCATCTTCAAACGTGCCACCATCTACCAACAATAATAATCCTTGAATATTGTTACAAAAATCGTACTCTTCTATAACAATCGAGGATGCATTTACCAGCCATACGAGTAGTATAAGTCAAGTGGAAAAAGGAAGGAAAATTTTCTCAAAACGGCAACCCTCCTTGTAACTGAATAAATTTATTTTTATACAGAAGGCATTTCGCGATATTCTTTCAACTTTTCGCCAATTCTCTCAAGTGTTGCTTATGCCCCAGGGTACATATTGTCAGCTCAACTTCGCCAGCCAAAAGTTTCTACTTTCAATTACCGAGTTCATTTCCAGTTTAACATCCAGCTAAGAGTCGAATCATTTTTCCACAGCTTTCCACACATCACGTTGTAGCCTATAGATGAAGTTTGTTTGCAAAAGTATCGCTTTGGAAATTCGCTTTGAGAGAATTTTTCCAACGGGTTAGTTCTGTCCTATTTTCGACGCGGGTATTCGATGAAAGCTTTATCCGATTCGCATGATTTTTTTTTTCAAAGAAGATTTTCTCATTTTTTTTGAAAAATAAATTTTCAAACAAATTTTTACGAACGATTTTTTTTTTCAAGATTTGTCAGAAACGAGATTTTATTTATTGTTAATATTTTTTTTTCACTTATCGAATAAAAAAAAAATTTAAAAAGTAAATAAAATTTTTTTTTTCTTTAATTGAAAAAAATCCATTTTCAAAAAACATTTTTCAAAAAAAATTTTCATGCTTTCAATTTTTTCAAAAATGAAATTTTGATGGGAAAAAATTTTCTAGAAATTATTTCAGAATTGAAAAATATTAAATTTTCAAGAAACAGTTTTTTTAACCCAATTTTTATCGAGTATTTTATTTTTGTTTATTTTTGAAAAATTAATTCTTCATTTTCTCATTTTTTTCAAAATTTGCACCCTTCTGAAAAATCCTCAGAGTATACCCTGACCGTGCATTTCTTTTTTTCTGCTCAAACGTAATCTTTAAAAAAAAACCTCTCCGCATGGCTGGCCAAAAAGCGTAACCTAAATTGGAATTAATTAAATCCTCTTTCGACCATTTGTATTGATAATACACGAAACAAAACGAATAATTATAACCCCCTTAAACCTATTTGTTTCGCCGTTAATAGCCCGAATAAACGATTCGATAAAACGTTGTTGTTTTTGCGGCGCTAAGTGGCTTTCTTCATCATTCGAAAACTTCCCCAAGCTCGTGTCCCCTTCCAAATTGCTCGTAAGAAAGCACGGTACGGTTAAGTTGCGGTTCCCTTCACCCACGCGTCCGAAAAGCTTTCATTTTTTGCCTCCCGCGCACGAATGCAACGTCGAATACGCTATTATAATTCAATTTTTCCCTTCGTTTGTATTGTTTTTTTTACGTGGTTTTAAAAGCTTTACACAATATACGAGATATTGTCGACTGTCATTGTTTATGCGAGTACGACCGGATTTCGACTATGTCTTCGAGCAAAACAATGTTTGGAAAAAAAATGACGATGCCGAATCTTTTGTACGTATTTATGCAAGCACTTTTCAAACCCTTTTTTTCAAGGTACCATATACCGGTGGTTTTTCCCCTCGACCGAAATAAAAATGTTTTGTTGAGATTTAAACAAATCTAAAATACGCGATTAGAATTCTTCGTACCTGTACGTAGATTTTCAATTGCGTTGCTTTTAATTGAAAGCAAATTTTACTCAAGAACAAATGAAAATTCCAAAAAAGTTTTATGGAGCGACTTTTTTATCCTCAATACTCGATTAATCGTGTCGAATTCAAATAATAGAACCGAGACCTGTACTTATGGAGTTTATTTGAATGATTTTACCAAAATAGTCTTGGCAACCGATCTTGACCGTTCCAACCCCAAAAGGTCAACTAAGATGAGAAAAAATTTTAATAAAAATTTTGAACCCCTAGCGCAAGTATTCTCAGGGGGAAGGGCCAAAATGAATTTTTTCCACTTAATTTTTTCATTTTTCGTCAAATATAGATAAAAATTTCGCGTTTTTTTAGATCGATTCTAGAGTATAAGAAGAACAAACGGATTTTTCAATTTTTTTTGAGTTGATTTTTCGCCGAGTTATAGCATTTTAAAAATTTTGAGCCGCCATTTCGAAAAAAATGGTCATAGCGGCAGTGGGATTTTTTTGTCAAAAAGTGTGCTATTTATCCCTAAATATACCATAAAAGTATCAAAAATTTTGGAGTGATGGAACACCATCAAAAATAATGAAAACTGACTAACCATAAAATTGAGCCCGTACAGATATGCCAGATTTTCCACGACGCTCTCGTGGGAAGTATGCCGTTCACGGGCCTATGATCTTTACCCATCATATAAAAATTACAAAAAAATAGAAAAATGCTCCGATTTCGTTCAAATTCAAGTAAGGTGCTACTGATGAGTTGAGAATGCCTCAAAAAAAATTTCAGCATCCTGCGACTGCCGGGAGGGGGGGGGGCAGCAATTTTTTTTTTGAAGAGCACCCGCTTTGAGAAGTCATGGGTCAATCCCCTATAGTCGCAGGGAGCTGAAATTTTTTTTGAGGCATTCTCAACTCATCAGTAGCACCTTGCTTGAATTTAAACAAAATCGGAGCATTTCAAAATTTTTTTGTAATTTTTACATTCCCGGCGTGCACGATGTGACAGTTTTGTGACACCGTTTTGGCGTGGGAAAAGTGACAGTGTTGTGACACTTTTGTGACACTT
>FIZT01038699.1:0-18150 GCA_900065295.1 Paracoccus marginatus
TTAGCAACTGATTTTTATCATTTATCGATAAGTTTTTGGAATTACTAAAAAAGAAATAAATTTTAAAACGAGAATTTTTCGCTTAGCTGTCTGGGGTTCAGTTAAACACCCTGTATGTTGTAAACACACGAGCCGGGATCAAACATGGCGGCCACGTATTATACCCCCTTCTTTAGTACCTACCCTAGCAGAAGTGGAACGCTTAGCACGTGTTTTTTGCAGGCTTTAGTCAAAATTACAAAGGTTCATTTTGACGTTTAGTGATAAAATTCGCATGTAAAATATAAGAGGAGTCTTTTATGAGATTACCTTTTATGCCCAACTTCCTGGGCCATTGTTTAGATGTGATAATTATAAAGAGCTTTGAATATACTTACTATACCTACTAATATTTTTAATATGGCATTGGCGCATAAAGATGAAAGCGAAAAAACCAAATTGAACACACTCGAAAGTAAGTTGCGATTAGCGTATTTTATACTTTGTTTGGAATTGCATTATTTTAATAATAATCCATTTAGAAATGTGATCGAGTAAAGGCTAGAAAATGAATCAAGTGCTTTTTAATGTGGTTAAACTATTAAGTAGGTAATGAAAATAAAGGTATTATAATTGTTTCAGAAGAAGATGACCCAACCAATCCACGAAAGAAATGTTTAAAGATTTCATCTCCGAGCAGAAATGAGGGTACCGATTATAAGGCTTAGTAGTTGGTACTTCTACGTACCAAAATTCTCGATCAACTTTAATTTTGTTCATTTTTCAGGTTTGGTCGCCGCAACCGTAATCAAATCAACAGAAGAAAATAGCATTTTTTCTTTTTTTTTTAAAGAACCTACTTGGAACGCTCCTTAAAAATTAAGGATCGTTTTAACATTCGAGCCTAAATTTTTTATTCTAAATGTTAGGTACATCAGAAATAAGTTACGTACGCGGACCGGTGTACCCACCTAGAACTGCATATTGCGTTCAGTATTGTGGCCACCTGCGTTTTACCAATTTGTTGTATCCTTTTAATTCGTACACAGCTTTTCGAAGTGTTGTATCATTTTTTCATCGTGTGAGTAAAACTAATCTGAAAATTATTACTCGAAAAAAGTTACGAACTATAGTTGGATGTTGGAACAACGAAAGAATAGACTTCTCCCCTACTCAGTGATAAAGGCGCGTAACCAATGAATGTTGAAATCGACTGATTTTGAGCACGTTGGTTGGTTCGTTGTCCCTGTTTTGGAAGGGTCGCCGGTAGGGGAGATGTCTATTCTTTCGTTGTACCAACCATAACAAAATTGCTCGTAAACATCGTACCTAAAATAAATTAAATTGACAAAAGATAAGAACTCAAAGTTCAAACGAAACACGACGATTGAGAAAAAATCAAGAGGTGAAAATGTCGAAAAAATACATTGTGAATAAGGGTTTTTCAAACTTTTCATGAAAATGGTTGATTTTAGAGAAAACTTTATTTGAAATTTTTTATAGAGAAAGAAATTTCGCATAACACATTTCAAATGAAGGTTTCTCTAAAATTTACCATTTTCATAAAAAGTTTGGAAAACCCTTATTTATAATGTATTTTTTCTCCATTTTCACCTCTCAAATTTTTATCAATGTCTCACGTAACTGTTACGCTACCGTCACTTTGGAACCGAATTTCTCTGATACCTTCTTGATATTATTTTTTATTTTATCGATGTGATTTTGTATTTGTAGTAAATTATCAGTTATATTACCAGCGAACGAAAAACTGCAGCCATTCATTACAGAAAAGCTTAAATAAATTATTCCAGTATTACTGCAACTGGAGTGTTGCATCGTTCACAACATTCGAATCCGTTGCGTCGTTCTATTACCGCAACAACTACAATACAAAGTCATACAGTACTTCATTCGAGCTATATTCGAGCCAACCTACCACCTACCGGCAAATTATTTCAAAATCTTCTAGTTTATACTTATACCTAGCTTTGAGATTATGCTATTAATATTCAAAGACTGACAATAATGCTCAAAAATTTAGAGTTACCTATTCATTTCTTTCGACGTTTTCCTCCCTACTTACTCGCACGTTAATGCACAATAACTCGAACAACTTGATAGGTTATCAAATTGCGCTAATAAATAAATTATCTCCAAAGAGTCACTTCCGTTATTTACTTAGGTCGATGAAGTGCTCTGTCTTGATGAGATGTATACCTAACCTACGTGAGATCCACGATGCAAATCAATGCAAATAACGATACTTATTTTGAAAAAAGAGGTCAGGTACTTACTTGGCTAACAAAAAATAAAATTAAGAAATTAAGTAAGTGTATACTGTATACGTAGGTATAAATTTCAGAAATATTCAAAACCACATATATACTACCCACATTAACGGTTTCAAACACCTTCTGCAAATTAAAATCAACAAAATAACAACGTATAATTCATGTAGTAACCCCAAGTTAATTAAATATGTGAATAAAAATATATACACAATTACACATACACAATAAAAATATCATTTTCACTTATGCAATACCTAACAATTTATTTAGATTTCCCTTTTGTAGGTGCAGTACCTCCTAAAGCCTTTCTTCGCTGCTGCAATAAGTGTCTGTACATGGTTACTACCCCTAAAAAAATTAAATTGACATTAGTAAACTATATTAGGTAGTAAAAGTAAGTACCTATTGGAAAAATGATTACCTATTTGAAAGTTTTTGTAATTTTTTTTTTTTTTACATAAAATCTATTATTCTATATTCAGCCATTCTCAGAGAAATTTTGAAAAACCATACATTCTGCTAACGCATTTTCTTTTCCCCAATCCTCCACCTTTAGTTCTTTATTACGTTAGGGATCATTGTCATGTGACTTTGAAGTCAGACTTTGGAATCGAATATGCTATATGCATAATTTGGTTGGTAGATTTGTTTTCAAACATAATTGCCTACCTTGAAGGCTTATTAACATCATTAAAATTATTAAATGTCTGTAGCCAACTGTAATGTTGATGGATGGCACTTTATATGTCCACTTATTTGCATAAAGTGATTGAATTATATATTGTCCAAGTAATTCTCCGCTTACACCGATTGGTATCAGTATAATGAATGCCGAGTATCTGGAAATTAAGGAATAAAATAATTCAATATTTGAATAACAATTAAGTATGTTAACATGAAATTAAAAAAAAAAAAGAATTGAAAAGATTGAAAAGTACGTAGGTAGATAGAGTATAAATAAGTTTATAGGTACAACATCGTTTTCTGCTTTCATCAGATCTTTTTCGATCAATTCAAGAATTAAGTATATCCAAACCGAAGTGGAAATCGGTTCTTAAACACTTATCAACTCACCTCAACCAAGTAACAAAATAAGGAACAAAATTCAATTCTTTGCAAATGTGAAAAGCATATCTGGTAATTTCAGCTCCACACCACGCGAATAAAGTCATAGGAACACCAATCGAGTCTACATTTGCAGGCATCAGATTAAAAACCCCGAAAGCATTCAACAAACGAAATAGTATTTGCATTGCTGTAATCATAATGCTGGTTTTCACAAAACCTACAGCGACATGAACAATCTGTAACATTTTAGGTTTAGAATTTAATAAACACAATGCAGACAGATATTTTTGGGGCGAAGAAAAAACCTCATTACTTCCAATAATGCAGCTATTTGAAAGGTGGCTACCGGTATGAATACATAATTCCATAATTTTCCTTTGCGATATTCTTCATTAATGTAAAACGTCACGTATAAGTAGGCGATATAACACCATCTGTAAACAATAATCACACCACAAAATTAATAATGGGAACGTAGTACGAGTATCTCATATATCTTATTCCCTTTACGACACATCATCTCCAAGTTCATTTCAAAATTTCAAAAGATCAGAAAAAATAAATTCATATGTAGGTACTTCAGTTAGGACCATCCCTATCCCTATTAAATAGTTTTTACTTTAGAATTTAGGTAAGATAAATGAAAGCTTCAAGAATTCCAATAAGTAACTTATAATATTATTTCAATATGGCCTAATTCAATAAATTTCAGAACTTGAAAAATGTTTAAGCACTGATCTCCGATAGAAAATTATTCAAATAGCTGTTAACAGTATTACCTAGGTAACGCAAAATTGACGAGGAGACGTACTTACCCTATTAATTGTACTAAATTATATAAGAATAAATATTTCTTCAAAAGTGTACTGGGCTCTGACGATTTACTCCGTTTAGGTGGCATGTTTTTGGTGAGATCTAAACTAAGCTAAACTATAAAAAAAAAAAAAAAAAAAAAACACCAAAATTTATCTACCTCTACTATACAAACACGCATCAATTTACTGAAAAAATATAATATTATTCCAATTTAGAAAGCTGTTCAAATAGTCAGTACAATTGTATCCGTACCTGAGAACTATGTATTGTACCTGTACCTGCTCGCTTCCGACAATGCAGAATAACGGAACCTGTTTATCGAGAATACGCTGAGGCACAAGCAACCGCAACATGGGTCATTAACAAACGAGTACTTCTACTTCACCTAACACCGATTTTATACGTGGATAGTGGATACCGGCATCAGTCTAGAGGTAAATAACAATTACAAAACCTCAAAATCACGATGAATAAAAATAAGAATTTTTGGATAAATAACCTTGAAACTGTATTGCAGTATCGTCAATTGTTTTCATATTCATATTACGTAGGTACCTACTTATATTATGTAAGTAGATACGATACCAATGATGAACCGATACCTGAACGCAAATATTTCATTTCTCTAGTTTTATTTTCATTTTTTTGGCTGCAGGATCTAAAATTTTTACAGTGTGAATGTTTTACACATACCTATTATAACGAAATCAAGGTCCTCTTTCATGCCTTCTTAGCTCTTGCGTTCAATAATTTAAAAAAAGTTTTTCATGTACCCAGTGAGAATGTAAGTTAAGTACCTAGATATTTAATTGCCCAAAAAAAAGTTGGCATCTTAAAATTCTGTTCAATAAGCTATACCATGAATTATTGCACATTAAGAATTCAGTCGTCATGCTTTTTCATCGGAATTGAATATATAAATTTATATTTACATAATGAACTGATTATGCAGCATGTTAAATAATTTAACGCTTGACAGTTTTGAATTTAGACACGATACCTAATACAAACTGGGTGTGCTACTCATATCGGTATGAGGCCTAATTATGGTCGTGCTTTTTGCTTACGCAGCTACATACAAAAGACAGAAGTTTAATACATATGTTCAGGAAAATATGATATGAAAAAAATTTGAAGTGCCATACTGCCTACTACCTACTTAGTACCAGCACAAAATCATAAAAAAACTTTCTTACTTACTGATATGGGATTAAGCAAAGTTAATTCATCATTTGAAAAAATGAGTTTTGAAAATAGGTAGCTTGCATATGCCTAAAATTTATGCCTGAGATCAAAGTAGAAAAGACTAAATAATGTAGAAGTAAATAGGTATTTCAGTAAAAGTACATACATAAATAATTTTCATTAATTCATAATTCATTTATTCTGTTTTAAGTGAAAGGTAGCCAGGTATGACAATAGGACACTCCATTAAATAAAATGGTGGAAAATTACTGCTTGCCCAGAATAACAAACAAAGTACTAATAGCGTCTCGTTTGTTGAGTAACAAAATGAGGATTTTTCAAATAGATATGTACCTACCATTTTTATTGAGGATGAAGGATGCAGGAAACAGGAATGCAGGATAAAGGGTAGGTAATTAGGATTTAGGTATACGAAATGAACACCAAGGAAGAGACCAAGTATGACTACATCATAATATGCGTACCTGCCGAATGGATGGGTTTTCCATTTGGTGCGATGTGCGAAACCAAACCAAGTCACTCAATCAATGTCAAAGACTCAAAGTTGAAAATTCAAAATTTTTTCAAAAAAAAATTGATAGCTTTGACGGGCAGATAAGTAATAACAGCGTAAATACGTAACAAAACGCGAAATTTCCAACGTCAAGATTATAAGATTTTCCCTTCTCCCAACTCCCAACTCCCAACATCTTCCCCTTCCTTTCGATTTTCACTTACACGTTATCACAAGGTGAGCCAGTAGTCGTGCATGCAAGTGATGTGAAGTGAAACACTGAAACTGTAGTGTTAGTTCGTCTGGTTAGTTAACTATGTTATTCATCACGAATTAGATGGTAGAAGTGAAATCGTTGCTCATTCACGAAACACCATAAATGTGCCATTATTGTACGGAATTCAATCTCACTTGAAAACCAATATTCGCCCACCGAAAATGGCCACTGATAAGAGCGCTAGAAAAGAACCGGGGATTTTAGTCAAAGGTTATCTCATTTTGTACAACGCCGCTCAAGTTATAGGGTAAGTACAGCTCTGAATCCTATTTTAATACTGTGTCCATAATATTGTAATAATCAACAAGTAACCTCAGTTCGGCAAACAGCGTAAGAGTACTTTTTCTGGTACCATGACCAGTTACCCAAGCTGTCATGTTCATCATGATACGGTACCTACCTTCAACCAATAGATATTGCTTCAACTTTCAATTTTATTGTTATTTCCTACCCAACGTTATACTTCTTCAATGCTGAATTTTTCACCTGAAAAACCTGATTTTCGCCTTTAAATATTTGATTATGAAGATGTAATCGATAAACCTAACAGTTCTTCACTTCGCAAAATTATCTATAATACTTTTATTTACAATTTTATAGGGTTTTTTATATATTTTTTTTTTCGGTAGGTGGGTAGGTAAGGTACTTACGTAAGCACGTATGTTACAACTTACAATCCTCCGTTTTTATAATTACCTATAATTTCCACTGATGTAGTTTACGATGTTGTTGTTTAAGGGATGAATTCGCAGGTCATTCTTATCTTTCGCAAAATAATTTATATAACACCTTATTTTGACCTTTACTTGATCAAATAGGCAGCATCTTTTTAATTGACCCATTCGATAAAAAACAACACGTGTGGTGTTGTTTTTTGGTATAATTTCTTCATTGGTTCTGACCGCCAAAATACCTCTAATACCTCGCACTTTTTGATACTGAAGAAGAGTGCTTTTATTTTTACAGTAAAAAATTTCCAAATACCTACTATAACGAGCCTTGATAGTATCTCATTCACACATTATCGCGAATACTGACAAAAAAAAATGACGTACGAGTAATTTAATTACGAACATGTACTAATGAGAGTGACGATATTTTCTTCAGATGGTCTTATTTGCTCTACCAAATCGTAACTTTCTATTTGACTGGAGTTTACGAGAAGAAAAAATTATGGGATCATGTTAGCACAACGGTTATTATCTTTCAGAATGCTGCATTGTTGGAAGTAAGTACCATATACCTGCTTTTAAAATTTTTCTCCCCAGAGCCAGATTTGAGTGTTTATTACTTGGCGAAAAACGAGTAAGAAAAGTTGAAATACCTATACGCTTTAATTCGTTAACGAGAAAAGTATAAGGTAATTAATTCAAGGTCTCGATACAACCATACATAAAGGTCAATAATTTCATGTGCGTAATGGTTGAATTGAACCGCTACTTTTACGTGAATGAAACGCAAAATTTGGCCCACTCTGTAGAAATGATTGTATTTAGGAACTCGCTGGATAAAATCTGTCGCGCCGGAATTACCCTACTTGACGTCATCGAACCGTTGCGATAAAATTACCCGATTTACTCATTCGATTTAATAATTTTCTGTTTCAGATTTTTCACACGATCTTCGGATTCGTGAGGTCTGGTGTTTTCCTGACCGCAATGCAAGTATACTCGAGGGTACTCGTCGTTCTAGGAGTACTGATCGCTATTCCCGCATCTCAAGACTCAATCGGCGTTCCTTTAGCTTTAATATGCTGGTCTATTACCGAAATAATAAGATACTCTTTTTACGCTCTCGGTATCCTTAACGCGGTACCTTACTTCTTGCTGTGGTGCAGGTATGTGTACTTCATCAAGGTCTAATTTTGCTAATTATTAAGTACTCGTGTATCATTTATGACACTCCATTAATGTACATTACAGGTACACTTTTTTCATCGTTCTGTACCCATTTGGCGTGAGTGGTGAACTACTGTGCATGTACGCCGCTCAAGCGTACGTCGCCGAACATAAGAATTTCACCATAGAGTTACCAAATGCGTTGAATTTCACTTTCAGTTATCAGTATTTCTTACTCATCAACATGATCGGTTACATTCCAGGTATTTTGAGTGATTTCCGACGTTAAGTACTTATTCTGATATCTTGATGAACTCGTAAAGTGGTGCTATTATCATTTCTTTTTCTTTCAGGATTCCCTCAACTTTATCTGCACATGTTCACGCAACGTAAGAAAATTATCGGTGGTTCCTCTGATACTGGAAAACAAAAAAAGTCGAGTTGACTCTCTAGTTTGAACTGACATTTACTCTTTATTTTGCCTGTTGTATATTTTTGTTGTTATGTGAAGATACCTATTTACTTGATTTACTCCTTATATTATTTATTTTATGTGTAATTTTCAAAGTGGTGATCTTTTAGGTTCGGTTAGATTCAAGTCGTACAGATGATCAATTGTTTTAATTTTTTTTAATGTTTTACAAAAGTTTTAAAATAAAAATTTAATAATTTTTATTCTCATACGATCGTACATATTTTGTCACATCTGTACTTGTAGTACAAATGTGAAACATTGGTATAATGAGTGAGGTATAAAATTTATAGTCTCTTTAATATTATGTAAAAATTGACATTTATGTATTGGTAATTAATTAGGTATACACGGAATACGATTACGTCGGATAATCTTACTTTTACGTAGGTAGTAAAAAGTGAAATTGAAAACAGGTTTCCGTATGCTGTATTAAAACAGGTATCCGGTTCACGAGCTCGTTTAGAAAAGAGAAGGGTAAACCACGAAAAAGTATCGAGACTTTTCCCATTTACTTACGTTATTCATTTTGAATCACGTTTAAATTAAAACGTTTTATGAAGAAAAGAATTCAAATATTCTAAAATCCCAAAGTCAATTATAAACGAAAAAATTATTATTTTATCAAATACAAGATGGTTGCTTTTCTTCGAGAGAATGGAAATTTTTAAAAATTAAAACAAGAAAGTATACATTTGGTAATGTTTAGGAAACCAAATTCGCCGATAGTATGTACTAATAAGAAAGATAAATAAAAATATCGAAAATAGTGTGAACATAACGAAAAACAACGTAATCATAAAATTGAGAAATACTCTGCAAATAGAATACACTTACAATTAGACGCAACTTCCTGAGAAAAAATTCAGTAATTAACATAAACGAGCGAATCTTTCCCGAAGGTAGGTACATCATAAATGTGATAAAAATATTTAAAAAATGGACGTAGGTAATAATCGGTATCGTTAATACATTCGAGTAAATGCGGCTTGTCTCACTTGAAATTAAGCACAGTTTCGTTCAAGAAAATTGCAACTGAAATATTACACTCAAACCATTTTGGAATTGAGTTTCTTCGACGAGTAAATCTGAAGAGCTTCTTTCTCCCGTTCGGCTAACTGTTTTCGTAGTTGAATGGCTTTGGTTTTCAATTCTTTGTTTCGTTTAACAATGGCATCGATTTTTTCCCATACTGACCTCTCTCTGGTTAGATCTATAGACCATCTTAGAAACAAATCTCTCCATAACGTCTATAAAAACAATCAAATTGAATTTTAAATATGCGAAAATCAACCATAGCAAGAGGTACGCGATGAATTACCAGACTCATTGGTGCAACTGATGGCCATACTATTTTATTACTCGGTACGTATATAGGATTGAGTAATTTTTCCAGCACATCGAAACGATTCACGTAAGACCATAAGCTGACAGTTTTCTTTGGTAATTCTAGCATTTCTCTGTCGGCTTCACAATTACCGAGAAAAGTACCTGGAAAAATGATTCGATTAATTAGTTTATAATAAACGAACGAGATAAACTGGTTTATGAAAAAAATTGTACCATATTCGGAGGAAACCGAGTGTTCGAAAAGTAGAATCAAAAAACTAGGTGAGAATTCGAAACTGCATATGAACTGATTTTGAATTTGCCATACGCAGTCTAGAAACAATAAAAAGGTGGCACCGTGCGATTTGGTTCGACCTGAGCTATTAGTGGAGAAACAGCCTCTGGTGTGTCGAAGCTGAAAAGGATGGCCAGCTTGCAGCCATTCTCTTTCGATCAGTGCCTGGAAACTATCCAACGAATCGGAAATAATGGACGATGGTTATAAATATGAGTAGAAAGGAAATGAGTAAAATTTACCCTCTCATTGTTCGACAGTCTGGGTTCAAAATAACTTGAGCTATTGAAGTTACCAGTAATGTACTGTCTGTTCCTTCTGAACCATGCACCAAAACCGATGACCCCTCCTGGAATTGAATTTTCATTTTATAAAATTTTTTTTTGGAAAAAGGACCGTACCGTTGTAACGAAGCAGACCTGATCTAGACACTGGGCAGTGAGACAAGCGCAGTTCAACGCTTCTCTGATATGTGTTAACCAATTGGAAGACTCGAGACGAGAGGACCATCTGTCCATTGAACTAGATTTATCATTGCAGGCTAAAAAAAATACGCATAGAAAATCAATAGTTTCTATAAAAACTAATGTGTTGTTAATTTTACAAAAATTTCTCACCATCGACTAGTTTAGATAAACTATCTAATAAAGCTTGATGCCTTTCAACGGGTTTTTGAATTCTTCTCCACTGAGGATAGTGAACTTCTACTTCGTAACCAAATCCTCGATTCTAAATCAGATCATTTGATAAAAAATTTCATTTTTCAAAATTCTCTCCTAAGGATTTGCTCTTACCTTGGCTACTTGAGCGATACTTTGACTCCTCGTATCAATAATATAACCTCTTTTTCCAGGTCCTAAAACAGCATTCAAAAGCCTTTCATCTTCTTTGCATCTTTTATTCGATGGACCAACTAGTGGTTGACTACTGCGCATCAAAACACTCTGTAAAATAATCAAACGAGTGTTCAAAGAGCTGAATTGGAATTACAAAAACGAAATTTTCCAGCAACTTACACCGCCGCTATGACGATAACTAAGCACAGGAAATCGACCACCTTCGCGAAATTTCGCAGACAGAACGATCGTCTCATCGTCGATATTTTTGGGAACTACTAAAACGCATGGATATGTTGGGCAAACCTAATGACAAAAAAATATAAGATTACTTGGTGAAAAGTGAAAAAAAAGAAGAAAAAACCGGACAAAAATGTTTACATCAAAGTTCTGATTTATATGCGTAATTCTCCATTCTTCTCCTAGTGTTAATTTAGTAAATTCTGCTTCTGGTCTATACGCAGTCCAGCCATCTTCAATAATTGAACTCGTAGGTCGGTAGTAAAATGGATACATAAGCAGAATGTTATCTGAAATCGTAAATAGTCGATATGATAAAAATCAATTTCATTATTAATGGCCAAACGGACCAAAGATACTTACTGACTGATATAATAGATTCGATAGTGGTGGCAGCATTATTTAAATCTTCAGTCTGTCCAATGTCTAGTTTCACGAGACGAAAATCCTTACATTTTACAATTAAACTACCGCCATTCAAATTATTTGGTTTTCGTTCTACTACATCTATATTTTGATGCATTAGCTGCAACAGTATCACGATTTTATGATTACGGTTATATCGAACAAAGAATATAGATAACGGAGAATAAATTACCAAAAGTTCATCGATGCCTTTTTTACGTGACGATAGTATTAAGTGATGTCCGGTAATACACATTGTTCCGTCTACCGGCTGTTTATACGGACACGCATGCATTATTACTCTATCCACTTGGGATACTAGAATTAGATCTATAAAGTCCATTGTGTTTTTCCGGCCTGAAAGCATATCTCTTGTTTAATGATAACGAGGGATCCTTATCGTTACAATAAAAAATGAATTCATATACGTACCTCAACCTAATTATCAAAACGGTAACAAAACACCGGAATTTTGGTTCAAAATCAATAAATATGCAACTGTAAATTGTGACTACGATGCACCATACGAAACTTGAAGTAAAAGGCTCTATAGAATAATATTCACCTATGAGAGATATCAGTGAAAAGTAGACGTTCCATGGCATTCATAACTTGAATGAACTACCATCAGAAATAGAATGTTGTACAGAACTTTATAACATAAAAAATTACTTAGAACATCAAAACTCTATCAAACACTTTCAAAGTTGTAAAACTTTATTTCGCAAGTTTGATCTTTCACTACTTGTTTACGTTTCATTAAAAAAATTTAAAAACTGATTAGATGATAAAAAGTTTAATTTTTTTGGGTTCGCAACCTGAGAATTGTGTTTCTGTTTCTGATGAAGAATTTGGCAACGTGCGTACACATTAGGCAACCGCTCGTTGTAGGGGTTTTCAGGGGTTCTAAAATCTTGCAAGTTGCAAACTCCAAATCAGTTGAATGCGTTGGTCGTTTTTGTTTTTCGAAATTCAAGTAATTTGATTTTGATACTAATTATTTGATCAAGTGAATGTGAAAACGAACAATTATTCGATAAGTATCTCGTACTGTGGTCGTGTTTTTGTGAAATTCATTCGTTTCAAATTCGAAGAAGCAGCGAGCCATGGCTGCAAAACGTCGAGCTGGTAAACAACTGACTCAAGATAACTGGGACCAAGAAGAAGAACCAGAAGAAGTCGGCATCTTTGAAAAAGCGCCCGAAGATGTTTTAAAAAATAGAGTTATCAGAACAGCTAAACGGCGAGGTGTCGCAGGATCGACGAATGAAGAAGGTGGTACAAAATCATTATTTTCCGGTTTTAGTGGTTTTTCTTCTGCGAATTCAAACACCGGTTCCAAGAGTTTTTCGTTTCTATCCGGCAACAAAATCACCAATTCCACTTCAGCTAGTAATGATCAGACTCCCTCAAAAGCTCTCTTTTCTGGTATAAAAACATTGGATAACGTTAAAAACTCGGGAGACGCTCCATACGAGCCGTTTTCGTTTCTCTCGAAATCAAAGCTGCCAAACGGTACCAACAGCGAGAAAAACGAATTTTCATTTTCATCGAAAACAAATAGCAATGCTTCGAGCAGTAATAAATTGTCATTTCCAGCAACAGACGAGCTCAAAAACGAACCATCTAGTTGCATTAGTCAACCTAAATTACAAGAACTATCGAAACAGTTGAAGAAAAGTGAAAACCAGTCGTTCACCAAAAGTACTTCTAATACTAGCGGTAATGACGACAAAAATCCAGAAGAAATATTTTTGCGTAAATTGAAGTCGTTGAATTTACTATGCGCAGAATGGATACTCGAACATCTTAACGAAGATCCTCATTGTATACTAACACCCGTGTTTGACGATTATAAAAAACATCTCAATCAACTGAAAGAAGAACGGCAAGCGAATAATACAAGCTCGAGTAAAAAAGCTAAAATTGAAATCAAAGCAGAAGCTGAAGTCGCACCTCCGCCATCCACTCCATTCAAAGCTCCAGATTTTAAAGAAAGCTTATCTAAAGTTAATTTTGGTACTTCTTTCTTTTCTAAACCGCAACCGCAATCTGAACCAATGTTTGGAAACAGCGAAACTAAACCTACATTCGATTTCAATAAGAGTACAAAATCAGAATCTGATAACGTTCTCAAACCCATCTCAAATCCTTTGTTCAGTTTTAGTTCCAATATCTCGTCTTCTGATTCCAAAACTGACTCGAGTACTGAATCTGAAAAACCCAAACCAATTCCTAGTTTCAGTTTTACCGCTAATGATTCCAGTAATCAATTTAAAAACCCATTTTTCAACGCTGCGTCGATATCTACCTCTAGCGAAGTTGTTAAACCTGTCGATAGTAACGAAGATAACGATGACCAACCTCCCGTTTTAGAAGACGCCAACATCACCGAGGAAGGTTCGGTGTTTGATAAAAAATGTAAAGTTTTCATTAAAAAGGATGGAAACTACGTAGACCATGGTATCGGCTTCTTATTCCTCAAGTTAATCGGCGAAGAGAAGAAATGCCAACTAATTGTACGGGCAAACAATAAACTAGCCAATATCATAATCAACGTTCTCATCTCTAGTAGTTTACCTCCTTTGCAAAAACAAGGAAAAAATAACGTCATGATCATGTGTTATCCAACGCCTGATGCTAAGCAACCTGCTGCTGTTCTTTTAAAGGTTAAAACTGCCGAAGATGCTGATCAGCTTTTAGAATTAATGAATAAATACAAAAAGTAAACTTTCGATGACTTGGTAAAATTTTGTGATATTTTATTTGCTTTGAAAAGTAACGATTGAACTCTAGGATAAATTTTTCTTTTTTAATGAATCGACTTTTGCTGTGATGATTCATGTTGTTTATTTTACACTCGTAAAAGTCCTTCCGAATTCCTATCTTGTCTAAATTCATTTTTTTTTTGTTTGAATTTTTTACAAACTTTTTGGGATATATTTGTGAAAATTATTTTAAAAAGGTCCTATCTGAAAAAAAATATATATTTTCTCGTAGAAACTGGAATTTCAAAAATTGAACTACCTACACGTTCATTATTATACTATAATTTGTTACTGTTGTACTTGATGAATCCTTTTTTTATTACTTTGGTTACCATTCTAGCGTGAAAACATTTTGAATAATTTTTAAAATTTTTCTCATTTCGAAGTGAAACTTGAATTTTAATCATTTTCTGTACCTAAGTAATTTTTATCAGATTATATTATTATTTGTAGTCGACTTTGAAGTTTGAAGTATTGTTTGTGATACTTTTTCCGTAGTTGCGTATTTAATATTTTTTCATTTTTATTTTGAAGTTGTAAAATTATTTCCCCCATTTACCTTACGAAGTATGTAGATTTTTATTTTATTAATCTTTATTTTCTAAAATGTTGATATCCTCTGTATTTGTTTTGTAAGCTTGAATTATACTTTTTAGGTACATTATTTTTTTTCGATTTTGAAATTTTTGATTTCTATTATTCAACATCACTGTGCAAAGGTGTTCTCCAGTCTGTGTTTACCTGACATGAGGGCTAACACTACTTAATGTTTTCTCTCTTTTGATAGGTGCAGTCTCTGTAGTTGGACCTGTACATTCTCTCGAGGATTTGATTAAGTTATTCTGTTTCCCGGTGTTCCGAAATCATAATCTGAAGATTAGCGGTCGGCATACTTTTTTGCTTGTAGTTGGACACAATATTTTGTACATCTTGGGGTTGGCATGCATTGCGAATGTACTTCAACTGAAAAATGGTGAGATAGCCGTTGCTTGATGCGACTGCAACATCCGGTCTTGGTTTGTCTCCGAAAGTGAATTGACTTTAGGTTTCCAACATTCTGAGTATTGCTATAGATGTCGTAGTTGACAACAAACGAAAGTAAGCTTTCGGATAAGTTATTTGAACCACCTTTTTTTTAACGGTTGCCCTCTCCACGAAATTGATAGGTAAGCATCGATTCGAGTACCCTCTGGAAAGCCAATGCGAAATCTTTGGAAACGGGGTACGAAAAACAGTTTTAAAATTCTGACGCACTGATGTACCGCAGTGAATCATTGGTACCTCGTTTTGCAGCGTTTTGGCGTAATTTATTGTCGTTCTGTCATTGTGGTGAACTGCCATGGCATTGACCCGAATAAATGAGTACTACTCTGAAGGAATGTATGGCTGGAGCGGCATGTAGTTCAAGAAGTACTGTTGCTTTTCTTCGTCGAAAAATGCCTGCAAACAAGTTGATAGAATTATGGTACTGATCTTTTGTCAAATAGGTAGGATTTACTTGTCAACAAAAAATGAGTCATACGATGCGAATACGAATGTTAATTTTTCTGAAATAATTTTTAAATTTCAACTAAAAAACATCTAGGTTGACTTGATATTTACCCACCCAATGTTGGATTTTCTCACAATTTGGAGTTTCTGGGGTGATTTGAAAATTTTTCAAAACGTCCCCAATACAAAAACCATTGTTTCCCTCACTTCGCTTGTGCCATAAACCTCACACTCGTCAAAAATACTTTTTTTCTCCCTTGTTGCATAATATACTAAGTAAAAAGACGATAAAATAATATTTTTTTAAAATACCAATTTTTTGAAAGATTCAAAGGAAATCGGATAGGTACAATTTTTTGGTCGGATAAACGCGATATCGGATAATCGAGCTTCTACGCGTCTTGCCAATTGCTTACATGAATTTACATGACAGAAAGGTGTGACGAAGATAAGTACTCACTTCAACATACTCAGACGTCATTGCGCAAAGGTGCTCTCCAGTGTATGTTTGCCTAATGGCCAACACCACCGCTTTGACTGCTTTGATATCTTCATAGTACTTAGATTTTTCACCCCACAAGTACTGCTGGGAATAATTACGGGCTTGTTCTGTGGCACCATCCAGAATATCTTCCATGACTTGGCGATGGTTAGGCTGGTGTGGGTATTCATCGCGAACATACTTCAACTCAAAAATGGTGAGGTAGCCATTATTTGATGCAACTACGATATTCGCTCTTGCTCTGGATTCTGCTGTAAATTGGCGTTGTGTTTCTAATTTTTGAATATTGCTTGAATGGATGTCGTAGTTGACAACAAACAGAAGTATACTTTCGAAGAGAGCCTCATTTATATAGGCCATTTTCTTATAGGGTTCTGCTTTCCACGAAATCGGAAGGTACGCATCCAATACCCTCTGAAACGCCAATGCCAAATCTTTAGACTCCGGCTTTTGGGTGACTAAAAACTGTTGTAAAATTCTGGCGCAATGTTGTACCGCAGTTAGCCATTGATACCTCGTTTTGGCGTAGTTTATTTTTTTACCGTCAGAAAAGCATCTGAGGTAATCTTTCCATAAAGCGATAGAGATCTCTTTGTTAGGTATCCTAACATGAATATTGTAAGATGTCTGATATTCTTCCATGTTTGAGGTAATAGCGACTCCCTTTTCATTTACCGTGTTATTTTGCGTAAGGTACCCCGCAGCCAACAGCACAGAGAAACCGTACTTATCCCAATTATCTGCATCTTGCAGAGCATACCATTGGGAAGTATCTGCCATTTCGGCTTTGTGAATAACTTCTGAGAGTTTGTTTAGAATCTTGTGTGTAAATGATACTTTTCCACCTTCAATTTCCATTTCAATGGATTTTTCACATAATAGGTACCATAAGTACGAGTGGAATCTCCTATACTTTATCAAATGAATAATCATCGAATGTACATCTCCGGTATTCGTCCAGATATTCAACAGGTATGGTTGATCGAGTGGTATACTTCCTCGGGCCATTATGCATGAAATGACGTAAGGATTGTACTTTATTATACTTTTCCCCGGCGTACCGAAATCATAGCCGTCATAATATTCAGCGATTAGTTTTGAATGTTGTTTTGAATCGATAATCGTCAATAATTCACCAACGATTTCCGGACTCATTCCATAGAAATTTGTGGCGTTTCCACCAGAAACCGTATGGAAGTTCAGCCTTGAGAAATCTGAGAATATGCCGGTTTCCCTCCAACAGATGATTCCGGTGAATACTATACGATGTACACCTGTGCATTGCTTAATCAACTGACCGAAAAACGATGCAATAAGTATAGCAATGTTATACCGCTCTTCCGGATTGAACTTATTCGTACTTCCAAAATATACGTGATTTAATATCGCATCGTATTCGTCGATTAAAACCAGTACCTCCCTATTGAATATACTCACAAGTAATGTCACAAGCCGTGGGAGACAATGTATAATACCATTTTCTACTTCCCTCTGTACATCACGGAACCAGGGATGTAAACCGTAACCAAAAACCGTAACCACAAACCCGTACGTAACCATTTATTTTCAGATTTCAAAACCTTAACCCGTAACCCGAAAAAAGAGTTTCATGGAAAACCGTAACCCGTATTTAACCATAAACCCGTAACCCGAAACGAGAGATGTCATACAAAACCGTAACCATTAACCCCTTAAAATTCGTTTCGGTTACGGTTTTTTATCTTTCGATTTTTCATCATTATTTTGTAATCTGTGATGGAAGTGATTATCAATTAACATAACATGATATTAATGTCGAATCCGGTGCCTCGTGTGAAAACGTGATATTTCAAATTTAAGGTTTG
>FIZT01038737.1:0-20734 GCA_900065295.1 Paracoccus marginatus
TGCCAACCTACGAAGTTTTCATCAAAAATGTCATTGGGGGGGGGGGGCAGAATCAACCGGACACCCGGTATAAATTTACATCACCACCTAGCGAAGATATATCGATGCATTCTTTTCATATTACCTACCATCGTTTTATTAACATTTTTTTCTCTATTATTACCCTAAGAACTATCAATTATCGTACGAATACATGCATTAATAAAACCGATTCTTGATTCGTTTGAAGAACTGCATTTACGCCGTTGAAAAGCCTCGCAGAATCTTTGTGTACCTATCGGATTGCAAATACTATATGTATTCTCGGATATCAAGGTTTTGTTGACCTCTATAGGCCATAGGCTGGTTCTTCTGGCAGCTTATATGTGAGCTTAGTGTCTGCGAAATACAGCCTTGAACTAAACAAATCGCGAAACCGGAATGGCGATTTTTTTTTTGTAAAAGCGTAGTAGGTACATATTTCGTATATGTGCAGAAGCTTTCAGCGGTACTTATGTACATATTATACGTATTCGTTTTGGATTTTCGTTTCTGTATCAGTCAAACCCGGATTCGTTGTTTATCTTGCGATAATGTTTGAAATTTTCTTCCGGCGTAATGAACGAACGTACGCGTAAATTCCGAATGCTAAGATAGATAAAAACATCGCAAGCATGACGTAGGTTTCGCCAAAATAATCATTCGAGTACCCTTTTGATATACCTGCGTCAACGATGACGACGACAAAAATACGCTGCAAATACTGAAATGAACGAAATGTGCTATTCTCCGTCGATATTGTTGTTTGTAAGTTTAATTATAACATGCTCGTAATTATTATTATCAGAAGTTTATTCGGTGTTGTATGGTTGACGCATGATTACATAACGTTTTAAGATAGTACACCTTGCACTTGCTGGGATCATCTGTGCGATGAAGTTATTCGCTGATAGGGTCGTTTACCATAGTCGGTTTATCGCGAATAGGTACCTATGGGTACTTACTACACGTATATCTAGCAATTTTAAAATTTATGTATAATTTTTTTACTTTGTAATTTGTATGCATCGATTACAAAATTAAATCGTACGTTGAAATCTCTTGAAACACTTCAGTCGAAGCTTACTTAGCTTACACTCGTATTATTACAGTGGTAGTTAGCCCATAGAGGTGACATTCGTTAATCGTTATCATATCATATCAACTATTTCTAAAAATAATGAACACGAGGTACTTAAAATTTCTTTTTCTCGATTCAAATTTTTAAATGAATTTATTAATAATTTTATTATTTAAAAATTAATAATTTTTGGAACGAATGCAAAATGGTTGATTAGATTAAAATAGATAGGTACAGGTATAATCATCATTCTCTCGATTAGCTAAATCCTGGTTATTTACCTACTCGTTTTTATTTTAATTCGTATTCTTTTTGCGCGAAAATTGACGGCAAGTTGAGTCATTTCGCTGCAATTTACTTACTTCATTCGCGATGAAATAATTTCACGCTTTGTTCTAGAAAATTTCAAGTCATTTTTTATTCAACTTGCACGCGTAACGATTCGTATTTTTGAAGGAGGAATTTAAGACAGTGCTTCAATTCAATTGTATCCACGACTGTAATTTTTTGTTTTCCTCTATATTTCCTCGTTGATACGATATTACGTAATTAAATATTTCTCATGGCGCATTCATTAATCATTTGTTACGCTTCAGGTATCGCTCAACTAAGTTGGACACGAGTAGGATTATTATTGTACGTCTACGTATCTGAGAAAAAAAAACATTTTTTTTTTCAACTTACCACTCGCTTACTTTACAAGTTTTCCATCTAATTTGAATTTTTTATATTCAATTTTATGTATCGAGATCGGTTTCGCAATATGAGACAATATTGAATACCGCATCGAGCCAAGTTGACAAAAAAATTAAACTGTATAAATAGGAGCTAATTAAAATCCAAAATATGATTACGAAAGTTGAATATGTTGTCTAATTACAGTAGGTAAGGCGAAACTGCCATGCCACTGCGCCACCGAACACAGCTGGTGGCTGCAATAAACCTCTATTTTACCCAACGACTCGACGTCGCGTCCCACATATTCGAATCGTACCATAATAATATAATTTATCAAATTTCTCACTCCAACAAAATCACTAACTTGAATTTTTTTCATTTTTTGTTACAGTCGCACACAAGCGGTAAAGCACGGTGGCTAGGAGAATGCGCCTTCAGCGGGAATAAACCCGAATCCGAAAGAATGTTAAAACCCATTTCGACGGAGAAAGATACCAAGTTATTTAACCGTAGAAATGTATAAATTTTATGTTACTGTGTTCTCGTGCTAAAGAGTTTTTATTTTCTTTCGTTTTCGCGTCTTTGTGTCAGTGATGAGACATATCGCACGCCAGTCTTCGGTATTTACCTTGCTAAATATGTACCTAAAGAGGGTAGTATTCACTTTCATTTAATTATTTTCCGTGTTTAGGGTGTCTAAAAATGAAGTACCGTGTAATATATTACTTGTAATATAAAATAAATGTATAATTTTAATTTTTTATATAAAAAAAAATAAAAATGTAAAATTATTTTCTATTTTTTCGTGTCAATTTTTAACGCAGCGCGTGGAAATATCGGGAAAGTTCTTTTTCTCGTGTGTGTTTCGCGACACGTTACCGTTCAGCTAGACTAAAGAAATGAAATATTTCAGAACGAATAATGCATTTTTTGAAATACATGTACATAAAATAAATCTAGTTTTTACATGAATGACAATTCATCCGTTAAAATCAGTTACAAATTTACACGATATTAAAAATAAACGAAAAAAACCACGATGAAAGACATGAAATTTTCAAACAATAAAACACATATTATACCTACACAATATTTATACAGTCACGAAAAATCACCTTAATTTAATCAATTCTCTATTAGCGATACGACACAATGCGTTAAAATCCTCTCGTAAGGCGCAACGCCAGAATGGCGACCGAGACCACATGGTAGCTGGAAAATTAGGGCTTTCAATTCCGTGAAATATCTTCGCAATAGACCTTCCGGTGAACGTACATTCTTTGTGGCTGGATACGATACGATGGACGTGGCAGGCGATTTCTACTTCGCTAGAAATTGTGCTACTTGGCGGCTACGAAATTTATTAACATTAATATCATCTAAATTACGCAGATTTAATAGAATGATTCTGATAGAGAATTACCGGCTCGGGAACTGAGGAATCGTTCTCTTCGGTAAAATAATCTCTGATGGCAATTTTTAAATTATTATTTCGTTCGACGAGGTCTTCGTTTTGTAAGGTTTTCTGAACCGTACCGAACGAGTATCTACGAAACATAATATTTTTGTCGAATTATTTCAAGCGCGCGTTATCTCGATAAATGATCGAAATAAATCTTACAAATGGAAAGTATCGAAGCAAGTTTGTAACTGATGAAGGCTTTTTTTCTCTTGAGACTGAACAATCGAGAACAGCGTGTCGACCACGTTATCCATCTGGTCGGTAGTTAGGTTACCGCTCGACATAACGTGAAATCCCAAGTCGTGGAATTTTACTATTAATCCGGTTTTCTTAGGTTTATCGTTCTCTGAAAATCATCCGAAGTGCCGGCGTGAAATTGGCGAACTGTGTTTTATTGTTGAAAATAGTAAATGTAATTTACCGCGAGTCCATTCGCACTGTTTTAGTTCATTTTTAAGCGTGCCGCTTTTCCATGAAATTTTATCCGCTAATTCGATGACAGAAAATTCCAGCTGGCCGTTCAATTCGTTGTTGGAATTTTTAAATTGTTCGGCGATTGCATAAGCTAGAGGAGCACACTGGAAAAAATGCTTCGAATTAATTTCAACGAGAGCTCGATCCAATAAGAAAATAAAATTTCAGTTACTTTTTTAGCTGCATTTTTCAAAGATCTAATTCCTCCGTACGATTGAATGGTGCAGGAGGTGTAGGCGGGCGGCAATACTTGTACAACTTTTTCCGGTAATAATTCTAAATAGCATAATAAAGTGGTGATGTTTTCTTGATTCAAGTCCAAAGTTCTGACGGTATTTTCGACAGAAAAGGCGACTTCGTGTTTTTTACATTCGCCTTCGCATTTACAAGGAGCAAATACGTTACGTAATAGCTTTTTAATAATATGTCTGTCTACGGAGTTGGCGAATATTTGTCGTTTCAGTTCGGGTAAATCGTTTCCCTGCAATAAAACGAAAAATTATGAGAAAAACGAAATTAAAAAAAGGTATAGGTGTTGGGAGACTTCAAAATGATACCTCGGAATCCAAAAATAAATGACAATGGGCGGGCAAACCGTCACGGCCAGCTCGTCCAATTTCTTGCACGTAATGTTCGTAAGTTTTGGGCATATTGTAATGAATAATACCTCGGATATCGGCTTTATTTATACCCATTCCGAACGCCACGGTTGCAACTACGATGCGTATTTTGCCTATAAAATCAATCAGTCGAGTCGAGTAAAATTCCTAAACGATTATTTCGATTTAAATCAGCGTACCCGACATGAAAGCTTTCTGTACTCGTTTTCTACGAGCAGCTGAGAGACCAGCGTGGTATTCTTCTACATCGGGAGATAATGTTTTACGTGTTTTCACGTTTAAAGCCATCGTGCGCGGATCCTGTAAACGATTATTGATGATTATTAAAAATCTAATGTGATAATAATTTTTAAACGGTCTAATAGTAGATTTACCTTGAGTTTTGTTCGTAGGAAGGCAGCCAATCGTTCACATTCGTTTCGTCTAATACAATAAATAATAATAGATTTATAATCGCAAAACGGTTCAGATTCTAATAATTCGATCAACGCTTGATCTCTATTTTCGTCTCTGGAAACCGATAGAATTAAATTGTCCGGTAATATTTTATCTTGAATTATTCCTTCGTCGTCGGTTATGCCAAGATGATCTTTTATACACGACAAAGTACCCTTGGTGGCAGTTGCCGTAAGTCCGAGCAGCGTGTGAACGTTGAAACGTTCTTTTAAAATCTACGAAATAAGCGATAGTAAATTAAGTAACAGAATAATAATTATTATCGAAGCACTCTAAACTTACTTTACAAATCATCATGTACGAAGTACGAAAGTTATGAGACCACTGAGATACACAGTGGACTTCGTCGATACATGCGAACGCAATCGGAGGGAACTCCTTGAGCATGGCTTTATTCAGAGGGCTGTTGGTGCTAACCATGGCTTCTGGTGAAACCAGCACAACTGCTACTTGGTTTTGTTTTATTTTTTCTATAATTTGGTTGCGTTGTACTTCGGTCTGATTCGTATGTAAACATTCGGCGGTCAAAACTTTTGGGAAATTCAAGACCTAAAATGAAATCCTGATAATTAAAATATTCAGGGAATGGAAGCAAATCAAATTAATACGCACTTGGTCTTCCATTAGTGACACTAAAGGTGAAATGATCAAAGAAATGCAATTATTTTTTTTAGCATACAAATAAGCGGGAATTTGGTAACATAATGATTTGCCGGAGCCAGTTCCAGAGATGAATAAAGTCGATCTCCCATAAAGAATTCTCATTATGGTTTCTTCTTGACCTGGACGGAAACTTTCGTAACCAAATTCATACAAAGCGTCATAAACTTCTTGAGGTGTGTCTAAGAAAAATCGAATTAAATCAGTTATGATATTAAAATGAAATTAAATAAGCAAATGAAATGACGATACCTGAAATACAATTCTCTACTCGTTGATATAGAGGACGAACTCCTTCGAATGGTTCTTCTTCTGGCTCTTCTAAACCACCCAAGTCTTCTAGAAGCTGTTGAGTGAATAAAAATGAATATTAGAACTTTTTCATTCAAAATATTGCAACATTTTCGAAATATACCTGTAGAGTGCTTTCATCCACGATATGATTTTTATTCTGTTCGTCATTCTTTTCTTTAATCATTTCAGCAGCTTCTTCTAACGTTGGGAATGGACAGTCTTCTTCATCATCGACCTCTTCTTTTGGCAGTAAATAATTATCTAAAAAGGGAAAAATAAATTAAAATTCGTAGTTAAGTTCTTTATCGAAAATAAATCGAACTTACTGTTTTTACACTGACGAGAGAAATGTCCAACGTCTCCGCATTTGAAACATTTCAAAACACCGCCAGTATCGTTATTTACGGCTGAACTACCACTACCGAGTTTTTTCTTCATTTTCCACTGTTGCTTTTTGTATTTCGCACCGGTCATTGTTTTCTTACCGCGAGCGTATACCTTTTTTTTCATATTCAAACTTATGAAATTCTCGTTTGCTTTTCCGCTGGCTACTTTTTCTTGCAGTATTTTTGTTTTACGAATTTCATCCACGTCTGCTACAGATATTTTCTGTTTTTTAGTAGGTCTAGGGAGTTCTTTAGCAGCAACACGTTTTGGCACGTTTGGTATTTTTTTGGATAAATTAATTTCATCGGACTGTGCATCACAATTTTCTTCAGTACGCTGATAGTTTTGGTGGATCTGATTTTTTGGCAATGTCGCTGGATCTTGCGGAGACGGTTGATCTTGATTGGTTTTATCTTCACTATCATGATCCATTTGTTCAGGAAGTTTTTCACTTTCTGAGGATAAAGTCAGTGCAGCTGAATTAGTTTTAATTTCAAGTTCACGATTGAAAAGTATTTTAGGAGGAAAGCTTGAATTTTTGGCAGATGTTTCATCGTCACTGCCAAATATATAATCGTCATCGCTATCCTGATCATTATTACAAACTGGAGTATTAATCAAATTTGTTTTGGCGGAATTCAAATCACAAGTTTGATTGCACCTTTCCAACCAGCCAGCATCTAATTTAGGTTTCGTGTGCGCGTCTTTTTCGTTATGTATCTTCTGTAATATGTTGACAGGTTGAGCAATAATCGATGATGCAGCGGTGGTTATCTTAATTTTATCCTTTAGAATTTTAGGTGAATCATCTTCAGGTAATGGAGTTTGATCCATCTCAGGAACCACGGGAGAATCTTGCGATTCTTCATTTTGAGAAGGGGGCCAACAAGTAGTCGCCAAGGCACGTTTAGCAGAAACAAATGATTTTCTAGGATTTCTTTTCTTGATATTAGAACCTTTGAAAAGCTTAGCGGAAAAGTGGAGAGAATTTGATCGCTTTGTTTTTAGTTTGTCATCAATGGCAGGTGCTTTTTTCAGATGGTCTCCCCAGACTGTGTTTGTATTAACAGGGAGTGGTTCTGACGACGGTGTCGATTCTTTCGCCTTTATTTCGGGTTTCGTCGCTGGACATCGTTCTTGAATTTCGTCATCGAGAATTTGTTCTTCCAACAAAGCTGTTTTTAGGTACCAGTATTTTTTGTAAGCTTCTTTCACTTTCTTCGGAGCAAACTCGTCGAAATCTTTCTGTACAAATACGCAATTTAAGAGTAGCAGTTACAAGTTTTTTTGTGCATTTATAGTACATTCAATCGTTCATATTTACCTTTGTTGGATTACGTCCTTTGCCCTTTTTGAATTCAAACTCCCACAGCTTCACAATATTTTTCACTTTCGTGTATTCTTTATCCTCAAAAGGTGAATCCATGATTAACTGAAATTACATTAACACATTATGCACTTTACGAGTTGATTGATGTTTCAATATTATTTTAATAAAGTAGAATTTATTTGTAGTAAAAAAAAGTGAATTGGTAAAACGAAAAAAGTGATAACAAAAAAGGCGCGAATCAATCAAAGATTCTCCCACGGACGTAATACACTAATCTGGACTCTTCACTGAGGGTAAAACAAGCGTGCCGAGACGCGGGGCTGAGAGGAGCATAAGCGCAATGCAAAAATACCTCCCTGGGCGGGGCTATAGCAGAACGAGATTTCAACGCAGTTAAATGCAATTTACCTCCCTGGGCGGCTCTCCCTTGCGTCGCGTCTCGGCACGCTTCGTCGTCCTCATACTACGTTTAGTGAAGAGTCCAGATTAGTGTATTACGTCCGTGGATTCTCCTTTTAAGCTTTCAGTAGCGAATTTTCTTCTAAATTTCATAATTTTTTCCGCCATGAAGACCGTAATTCTTCCATGGTTTTTATTTTTACGACTAATTTCTGGTAATTTCATAATTATAACGGTAAAATAGAATATTTTTACGATAACCGGTTTGCGAAACAAAAACAAACGAAAACCATTTTCAAGTCGGTGATAAGAGGAAACAAGAAGAGAGTTCATTAAAAAAATTCGCGTCGAAGAATTTTTCTAGTTTCTTTTCGTGTATTTAATTATTTTCCTAGTTGGAGTAAATTAAATTTCAGAAGTGAAATTGAGTGTAATTTACTAGAAAAGTAAGTGTTCCTTCGTAAAAACAATTGCTTCCGTAAACGATATCCTAAGAAGTAAGTAGCTATTAATTTGATTCTCGAGTCATGATGCGCTGAAATATTACGAATTATTTGTCAAATAACGTCAATTCGCCCTTGAGTATTGACTTTATTTTCACGACAACGCCTCGGAAAATGTAATTTTCGAAATGTACCATGTAGGTCAAACATTTTTCTTACCTTGCAGCTACACTGCCCAAGACCCACCAAGACCAGAGTCAAGAGTAAACAAGGGTTGATGTTTGACTGAATAGTCATTTTTGCTTCTGTGCTAGGAGCTGCATGAATTTTAATTCAAAGTATGTGATTGTTAAACGTTTAGATTGATTTTTGAGTGTAGTCTTCTCTATTTTAATCGCTCACGAATCAGTAACTTTAGTATAAATCATTACGCTGAGTAATATGTTAGTATACTTGAAATAGAATAGTTTCTTCGCTTGATAATGTTGAAGGTTATTATCATGTAGTAATATGCTCCATCTAAGCAAGTATATGCAGTGTATTCTACTATAGTAGGTCATATACAACTTGTGATATAATTTAATTCAGTTGCATTCTTTATTAATTCATTCAATTCTAATATATTGCAGCATAATGTAGATTCTCATTCATTGCATAATGTTTGTTGTTTGACGTGGGTTGTCGTTTCATTTTCCAGCATCGAAGATCTCGTCAATGGAATGTGATTGATTGAAATATTCATTAATTCTCGTCACTATGAATGTTCAAGAAGTTGACAAAAGTGTACAGAATTTGTACTCCATAAGTGTTCGTAAATTGGCATGTTTCACAGTTGCGCTTCCATTTATCGCTCTGTTCATTTGTTTCATCACAGCGTACATTTTTCAGTTTGACGATGTTCACGAGACGCATTGTCGAGTTCGTATACCTATTTACGTAATGTATTTTTAAAGTCGTTCGAAATAAGTTATAAATTTTCTTCAATCAGGTATTCAATGTGATTCCATCTATCAGTGCAGTTACTGGAATAACACCACAAACATATTTATGGCGTATAAGCGTTGCTCTTCATATCGGACCGAGAATCCTTGTTGCTCATTTGTATCGTAATTATTTTTCATATCTGTTAAGTCTCGAGACAGCTCCTGAAAGTAGCTTCAAACGATTTTTTGTATCGTCGTGTTTCTGGTTCAATATCGTTGAACTTTCTTCGTTATGTGGTGTCACATATATATCAAATCGGGAAAATTATCGTGAGTTACATCTCTGTGCATTCTCAAGTTTATTCGATATCGATCGCATCCTTACAAATATTTATTTTATACGTATTTTTTTTTAGCCATACATGAGAAGTTGTTCATTGTTTTCATGGTGTGTTCGTTGATGTTCATGCTGACGATGACTTTATCGTATAGAATGATGCATCCGGTAATGACAAAGGTGCAGAATATGTCGTACAATTTGAAATTGACCCTATTAATTGCGTCTCTATCAGCAACGGTTACTTTAATTTTGTTTTTCATGAAACATCGATTTTACTGTCACGATTTGGGTTCGTATTTTCGTCTCTGATTAACTTGTATTGTACTTCGTTATTCGTGTACTGTAACGTGTACTTAATTGATTTGTTTGTTCGTTCCTGTTTTGTCGTAGCTTTCACCTGGTTTGCATTCAGCGAGTACGTATTAGCGTCGTGTAATATGGCATTTCATATGACTGTGACGATGGATTTTCCAGACGAGCGCTTAATGGTCGCTTCCACTTTTCAACCCGTTAAAAAGCTTAAAACCGGTTAGTTTGGTTGATTGGTGGGCGACCTGTAATTACATAGTCTAGTCCTTTAAATCCTTTATGTCCTTACTATGGAAATTCGGCGTCGAGATATCATTTTCAAAATCAATATTCTTAAATGTTCTATTAAAGTTACCGATAGGATGTTGATGTCATCATTTATTGTAATAGCTTTTCATCCTTAGTTCGTCTTTCATCTTCCTATGTATATCTACTTATTTCCTTTTTTCTCTTCATTTTTTCTTTATTTTATTTCTTTTCTTTATTTCTTTAAATTTTTGAGTTCCGAAACCCGGTAGTATTATTGTCTGTCACCGCTGTAACTATATGTATAATATTTAATTTTCACCTGTGATAAGTTAATCGAGGATGCCAAGATTTTTTAATTTTATTCATGCTTGCTACCTATTTTTTTTTTTTTTTTTTAAATTATCGAGTTGATGTTTGTGGTTTTTTTTGTTGATTTTTTTTTTTGAATTTATTACTTGTGTTAAAAAGAGTGGGGATTTAATAGAGTTCGAGTGTATAATTTTGTAACGATAATTTTATCACTAATTTAATGCAATAGGTGTGGAATTATAATTTGCAGTGACTTGAGTAGAGTACCTATCGTGAAAAATTGATCTGTAGTTATATTCATGAATTTTTTTACTCTGAACAAATGCCACTGATCGATAATAAATTTACGTTTGCATTAAATCTAGTCAAGTCTTCGGTTGCTGATTAAGAAATACGTTAGATGTAGTCAAATTAAAGTAAAGTATATAAATATATTTTTTTATCATCGGTGGTGATAACGGCTGTAATATTCAAGTTTTATTTTGAATTATTTCAGCTTTTCGTTGCTCTTTTCTTTTAATGTATTTCGTTGCTCTAAAATGGCGAAATTTTAAGCTGTAATGTTACTCTAGAGAGTAGAAATGTACCCTGCAATTGTGGTCACCTGTCGTGTATATTTTTTTCCCCATTTCCGCCAAGCTTGGGATATTTTAGCTTTTAATCCACATCTTTGCTTTAAAATGCTCTTGTATTTTTAGTTTTTTCTCTTCATTTGAAATGTTTTTATTTGTTTAGAATTTTCAGGAGCAGATTTATCATTTAATGTTATATGTACAGAGCACACTTGAAGTACCTAAAGCAAAAAGTTCAATGTTAGAATATCATTACGTATGTCTTCTTCGTAAACACCTTCCTGAATATGTCCATTTTGATGATATTGTAGTTTATTTTGGAGTTTTCCATTTGCCTATTTTGTTACACTAATTATTGACATTTTCAGTATTTTCACTTGAAAATCGTATTTACTCGTAGAAAATATCCAATAATAAGGTTGTCAGTGTCGAAAGTAACCAGATTCCGGTACGAGGGTGTGAGAAAATATCACTTCATAGTCTACTATGATAGGCTTATTTTTGAAGGTAACTCACGTCAGTTCAAAAAAGATTAGATGATTTCGTTATACTTCTGATGAGACGATTTGCTTCGTATTTTCCATCGCTTAGAATCGGGCTTCCTAAGATGAAATTAGTACGTGTTAATCAAATTTAACGCCTTCCACGTTTTAAACGATGTTTTTGATAATAAATGTGTAATATTATGTACGATGAAGGAGCGATGTGTATTTATTGGGCACATTTAAATGGCACTTGAAGCCAGAATATTTATACGCTGGTAGTTCTGCAGCATGAAAGTGTGAGTTAAGCTACCTATTGATTTCAAATCGTCTTCAATTTACCAATTACACGTGCTTCTTTTTACTTTGATAAGCGAGTACTTTTGTAGTATTGATGAATATATTTTAGGAGAACCGTTTAAATTCTCTTTTTAAAAAGGAATTCTGTGATAAAGAATACGATGATGTTGAAAGTAATGTTAATTTTAATCAAATTAATACTTATTATGAGCTAATATTTAGCGTTTGTGCGTAAAATAATTTTATTACTATAACAAAAAACTCAATAATGTTTTTAATATTATCGTTGAACGGTTTATGTCGCTCTCCTAGGATACGGTTGCGTAATTTTTTCCTTTTTTTTTTGTTTTAACGTATTTGAATTCGCTGCTTGTATTGGTGATTTTAACAGTTTGAAGTATTATGACAGTATAGGTAGTTTATTTAAATTTGTACCTGTTCGTTTATTAATCTAGTCACTTGAACTTGTACTCATTTCATGTGAATAATAATGCTGTACATTGCACTCTCGGTGCAATAACAACGCGTCTCGAAAAAATTTGACCCCCTTATTTTTTTTTTTTCTGAAACGTGCTTATCTATGTGGTCAATTTTCAATTTAGACCAAAATTGAAGTTCATTTTTTCTTCGATGCGTTTGTTATTGCACCGAGGGTGCGACATGTTGTAGTTATAGTGAAATTCATGATTTGTGTTACGTAACTTAATAAAAATTTGTTAAAGATTAATTTTTGGTTTTTCAAGAAATTCAAAGCTAGGGATACGTTTTGAATTCTTATTTCATGAAAAGAACATTTCCAATGTTTCGGAAAAATAATTCCAACTCGAATGAGAAATTTCATAAAATTCAGTATCATGTTTTGCTAAGAAAAAAAGAAAAAACTGAATTTAAGATCACCTCTTCTTATGTTAGGTATTTCTAAATTGAAAAAGTCAAACTACGTTGGATTGAAATCAAATTAAATTTTAAAAAACGTTAAACCCTGTAACGAAGTCAGTCTAAAAGTAACGATGAAACATTTTGAGAATAATTTCCATTTTCAAAACTGTACGTAATTCGCTGTTATAATTCTATTACCAGAGTTTTCACGAAACGAAATATTTAATTCTGCATTTTCATTCCATTTGAAAAATATTTCACCAAAATATGTTTGTCGCTATGAGTTCGAAAAGGACGATGATAACATATTAAAAATATTTAAAATAACACAGATACCTACTCACTTACCTGCGGGAAAGAAAACATACGGTGGTTTATTATGGTTATAGGTTATATGAATTTACGAATATACGTAGGAAAAACATCTTGCGATGAAAAGCTACATATGTAGGAGAAGAATGTCGACAAATGCGATGTACGAAAATAAGCGCTGAAAAGGTAAATCATTTGATTCTAGTGTATTAAAAGTTAGACGAAAACGCTCACAGGAGAGAATAACGAGTTGAAATTCCGCTTGTTCAAAGGTAATAACCGTATGAAAACTTTGTTACAAAAGTTTTGAGAAAATGCCGCCAGCGTTTACGTATTAATTAGGCGGACGTGATTGTTTTTTCTCATTTAACCATAAAAACCGCCGTACCGCTGTGATTTTCTATCTAAAAAATTCGGCTCGTCTTTTTTACGACCTTACGTTTTTATATCTTGTTGTTTATACTCTTATTATGCATTAGGTACCCTGAATTTGAGAAAATGGCGAGAGAAAAATTTCACGTATTTTTGAATAACGAACTAGGTTTCATCCAGAATTCAATAATTTATATTAAAATTGTTTCAAATGATCGCTTCATAAATATGCGAATTATTTATTTAAGAATCGTATATTCCGAAGAATGCGACTTTTTGTTTTTTAAATGCTCGAATACCATTCTTGAATTTACCTTCGGATGTACCTACGTATATCGTTTTTCGCTGGCTCACGAAATACCTTACAGATTATTCGCGAGGTATTCAGAATATTACAAATTTATATCATTTTCTCGTTTATAACAAATAATTGTCGATTCTGGTATTTATGTTTTATCGACTTATTCAATAGAAAGTAGGTATCTGCGATTACGCTCTAATAATATATGCTTACTTTTTTCTTTTTATTCCGCGAGTACAAGGCTATAAAATAAAACCAACGTCAGATGTGGGCTCTGAATTTGATTTAAATACTAACCAATCAAAGCTTAGAATTCGTCAATGATTAAATTTTATGTGTAACGACAAATTCCGACATGTTGCATTTTGAAATACTTGTCTCGTTATGTCAATAGATAAGAATATGCAAGTTAGAAAAAGCAACATTTTATTGCAAAGGCGGTCAACTTTAAAGTGAATTCTTCCGAAAGCTTAAGAAGTTCGTATCATAGATGCTAGATGTGTAAATAAAGGAAAAGTTACCACCTCTGTATTGAAAAAAAAAAAAAAAAATTAATCTAGGATCATTCTATCACATCGTTGGACAATGGACAATTTAAATCGTATATTACGTTGCCAAGGACAACTCCAGTCAACTTACCCTTTCAGTTTTCAACTTTCAATTGCACATCGATGTACAACGTTCGCATTTGAATCGACCGTACTGTCGTGTTTCAGCGAACCCTAAATTGACGGAACATGGTTATGCAATTTCATAACCATCTACGAGTAAAACAAACCTGATAGACGATACGAAGGCGTTCGAAGAAAAAACCACGTCTTTGCAATAATTAGAAAAGAACGTCTTCACTTGACAAAGTAACCCTTCGGAAAAGGGAAACTAAAATGCGCATTCGCTTGACATACTTTTCAAAAATGTTAGAAACTGATCTGGAATTCTGAATGCAGTTCAAAGCGTAAGTACATATTAGTGGAAAAAAATGCAATGTTTCGCAAAAGGGTAGGTACTTTTCCCCAACGTTACGGTACCTATGTTTAAAAGGGAGAAAATAATATTTTATTACTTTAACGAACAACGTGTATAAGCGAATAATACATACGAGTACGCGGGAGAATGAATTAATAGAAACATAAACTGGGGTTAATATCCAACGGTGCATACAAATGCTATTGTGACGTTAATGGCGTGGTGGGGAAACGAGCCGGACTGGTAACATCGTTCGCTTCCTGCGAAGAAAAACCACGTGTACTTTGCATTGCGGACGGCGCACTGGCGCAGACAATTTGAATTTTTATACGTGTTTGTGCTTTCATTTCGTCAAATTTACAAAGTGTTTCGCCGAGAGTTCGCGTATCTCGAGATTAAAAACCCAAAAAGCTCCGTCTGCGATGATAAATGAAACATAAGGTCTCTTGGTAGTAGGTAGTACGACCGCAATAACACAGACTACTTAATCTGTGTACCCGACGCGACGCGATTTAACACTTGATAATATTGAAATGACTCTCAAGTCGCGTTTTTTCCACACCATTTTCACGCCTATTGTTTTTCCAGCTTCTTTACAATGTTGTGTGCTTTGGTTGGCTCAGAAATAAACACACCTGTAGGTGTTTTCGTCGCGAGATATAACAACGCGTAGAATTTTAGGAAAAAAGAGAGCTCTCTTTTCTTCAATATTTTTGCATATTTTTTATTCGATGAAAATATTTGTTCTCGATTTTTTAACTTTTTAAACGGTTGAAAGGTTACGCTATTTTGATGAAGTATCATTGATTTTTATGTATTGTTCACGCGCTCTATACATACCCAGGCGAGGAATGAAATTTCCATATTGTTCGAAATCTTAATTTTAAATCTTTCTTTATGCTTCCATTGAACCGAAAATAATTTATAAAATATTCAAATTTCGCACAATGAATACGTATTGACATTGGTAAAATAACCATTTGAAAAAATTCTTTTAATCATTCGCGGCGTCAAAACTTCGTTCGACGCAACAATAAGGTACACATTTTTTCGTAATTTCGATATTTGTAACAGGTATTCATCACGTTATCGATTTGGTATCCAAATTAAATTAATTTCATTGAAATTTAAAATCATTCGACTTATTGCTTTTGTCATATAATTTAAACTTGTTTGCGTTATCGATCTCTATGAAACGTAGAAATATAATATTGGCAGGCAGAGGCCTAGTACAATGATTCTTTCCCAATTTTCAGCTTGCTCGATAAACTGAGGAAAATTGTTTTCGCAAGTTCGTAGAAATTTTTGCACCGACTCGAACAACTGAAAATTTAAAAACTTATTCAACCTATAACATTCCCTTCTGTTTCGTTTAAAAATCAAAAGTTGAAAATTGAAACTTCATGAAAAGTTCGATTACTATAGGCGTACCTAGGTAAGTATATTTTTCCAACGAGGGTTGCTCTCTCTAAAATTTATTTACAAAAGAAATTTACTTCAATGTAAACGCTTGGAATGTTATTAATAATGTAGAATTGAACGTGAATTGTCAAGTGCTAGGTAGATTTACACTCAAATGAATCAACATTGGCAAGAGCTGTATTAGGAATTCTACGATAATACCAAATTAAATTGATTAGTTAAGTGAAAAAAAATATCTACATATATAAAATTTCAACCGCACTCGATATGTATAACGCCTACAAGGTTACTTTTTATCACCAAAGTCAAGTACCTATATTTATCGTTTCCCTAAGGCTAAAAGAGCAATTGTATGGAAATTATTCTTCCTAATAATTTGTGCACTTCAGTTCGGTGGTAACATTCTAAAAAGTTATGTAAGTAAAAGGAAAATGTGTCACTGTATCGCCTCTCACACTATTCTTTCGTTGAAATTGACGAAAAATTCTACCAAAGGCGTTCGCGAAATTTTAGAAAAGATTCCTGATCAAGAGACTGCGTTAAAGGATAAGTATAGATTAGGTTGTTTCCTATGGGAAATTGTTGATCATAATATCACTTTTTATTTATTTATTATTTCAGGTTGAATTATTTATTCGAAATAATAGGTGTATGTACTGACTTATTGATAACCTATAGTAATATAATCTTAAGGATGAACCGCAAAGCAAACAATCGGTGATATTTATACCTAATTTTATTATTTAAATTTTTAATTTCAAAACATTGTTCTATCAGCTATCATACATTGATTAAGCACAATTGTAAAGAAAAAGTCGAATATATACTTCATTATACTTTATTATTTATTAAATAATTTAAATAATAAAATGTAAGTAGATAATTTACTTACAGTTTATTGACAAGTTGAAAACATCTTGAGTTTTCTCTTTGAAAGTAATAGGTCGGTACACTTCGATCGACTAACATACGTTTCAATGTTACCTACATACAATTATTAAATGTTAGTAGCAGAATCAAAATCCAGAAGGAAATTATGAAAATATCTGTTGAAAGCATATAGCAACTGTTCTTTTATGAACTTGAGTTCCTATAAATTAATAGGAAAATTGTAATTTGTTTTAATTGCAAAAATTAAAAGTAAATTAAAGTCAAAAATTTGGTTGTTAGTTAGTTTGTGACACCTCGAATTGATGAATGAAAAAATCTAAGTATTCATGCCGGTGGAAGATGGATCTTAACTCCCACCTAATTTATGATAACGATGGATGAGGTTGAAGTGGACACACTTAAGCATGACAATCGTTACTGAAATCATCGACGACTGAAATAAAGTAAAACCCTCTTGAGAGAAGAATATTGGCCAATAAAAAGCACTCGATATGAAGCGAGATGCGTTGAAGCGAAGAGTAAGTAAATTAGAAAAAAATCAGGAAGAAAAATCGTAAAATAATAGCTTTTACAATTTTATCCTCTGTTAATTATTTACACGTGATTTAACAAATTTTTGCGTCGTTACGATTTGCGACAAGGCGAAGAAATGAAAATTGCGAAAATCCGCGGCAAATTTATCTCGGCTTGAATTAGATTAGCGTGTGAAAACAGTAGTCATGCATGGACGCTGAAATTCGCAACATTAATTTTGTATTACAGTATTAAGGTGGTCGTTTAATAATCGACATCGACGTTTATAAAATACAAAATGCTAAACGATAAATAAAAGAATTAAATTTGCTGAAATTACAATCCAGCGAGTACATTGTATTACCTATGAAGATAATCGTTAACAACAACATCCCATTTCGCTTCCATCACCTGCGCGAAACGAGCTGCGCAACAGATCTACGCGTTGTCTAGATTCTTTGTGCCATTCTTCGCATTCCAAAAACGGAGTGCCTCTTTATATTTAGTGATTTAATAACGTCTAATTTCATCGAAATTCGTCGAATAGGCCGCTAATTTTTCATTTGGTAAGTACAATTTCATATTTTTGCGTTATTTTTTTAATTAAGCGTATTTAAAATTGGAAATTGGCGCCAAAATTGCGTTTACAGCTATGTAATTCTTGTAATGCTTTACATATTTGTGTTTCGTGTACCTATATGCAAGCTTCCGGCGACATCAGCTGCCTCTAAAGAAGTTCGTTACTGTTTGCGTTTACAGATATTTACGCGTAATCGTTTTAGATTTTCGATTTATTCGTATTAAATTGGTAAATTCGCGTCGAAATGTAAATATTTATCGGTTTATTCGTTCCGAGCTTCGTATTGTGTGCAATGTGTTCGAGAAATTTTTCGTAACCGTTAAATTTTCGCGGCTTTTCAATTTGTTTACATTTTTCACGAGTGGTTATCAAAGCTAAAATTTTTGTTTTGTTTTGTTTTCGTTGTACAGTGTAATTTTTTTTTACTTTTGTGTGTCGTTGGTGTGGAATTCTTTTTTTTCTCGTGTTTTGTTTTCGTATCGTTAGATGCAGAGTAAGTTGATAATTTATAATCGAATGATTTGGTTCTTTTGTTTTGCCTGCGTATAGCGGTAAACTTACACAATGTTTTGTTTCGGTGGATGGAAATTTTTTAAAAAAATTCTCTTCGGTACCGGTTACGATGTCGAAAATTATCAGCTTAATGATTTCTTAAACGGTGTAATTCTTCGACTCTTCGTGCAGTGGCTACTTTAATTTTTGTTATATTTTTAGTGAACTGACGAAGTGACGATAGTGATTTTCCCTCGGTCTTGTGTAGCATTTTTGCGTGAAATAATTATCGAAAATTTGTCCTTGGGGTGGTGTTTCACATCATACAGGAAAAAATGAAATAAACTAAATAAGGCTGCAAAATCATATACCCAACACCTATAAATGTTTTTCGTTCGGAGATTATTTTTTACACGAATTTTTAAGTCTTCGTATTAAAAATTCAGTACGATCTCACATTTCATCGAGATGCTCCGGTGTTGAAAAAAATAAATACAAAATTACTACCCGAGCGAGGATTTTCATTTGGAAAAATTTCAAATTAACGGTCTTCGATTCAATTACTATACACTGGGCTCTGTCCGATGTTGGATTTTTTTTATTACGCTCGAGTAGGGATGAAATCCTATCAGCTGCCGCTTTTTGATTACACCCTCGATTATTTTTAATGCGGATTTTTCCTATTGCTTTTTTTGTCGCTACATTATTTTGTTACGGATTAGATAATTTCGTTACATGTTTGTACATCCTTGACGAATAATAATTTCTTTGGCATACATATTTTACCACTACCTACAAATATTCGATTATCATTTTTTCAAAAAAATAGTACATTCGATTGAACAATTGCAATATTGTAAAAAATGTGTACTACATTATAAGTAAATACGTTAATAATTTTTATTAACCTTGAAAAATACAGCTCTATCATTTATTAAATTTCGAACGTAATAACGAATTACTCGGTGTAATGAAATAAATTTTCTGCGCTGAGTTGACCTCTCCCCCTGTTGGATTTGATTTGTTAAAATTCTTCTTCGTTGAAATATTCGTCGGTTCGTAATATAAGAATCATTCGTTTCATGGTTTTACTCCAAGTTAGGGGTATTGTTTTTCTTCTTCGTTGTGTTTGTGTATCGGTAACGCCGAAAAGTTTCTATCTCCCTTTAGGTTCAATATTGTTCAAAACTTGTACAGTGTTTGATTTTCAATACCCTAAAGTTATAAGATTCGTCGTGTAGTGCACTGTTGTAAAGAAACATGTTTCAACTGTATGTGATTTTTTTTTTTGAGTCATTTCAATTGGGCAGCCGACTCCCTCGACGTATGGTTTAATTGCCATCTAAATAATAGGTTCTGCATGAGTGAAAATTAACCTAGAAACAGATGGACGTTTGGTATAAAAGCAATGGAGCGTGAGTTGTAGTTTTATTACGAATTGTACGAGCTTAGCGAGTGTAAACATATTGCGAAATAGGTGAAGTGTCGTCGTCGTACGCTTGCACACTTCTCGAGTCATCCTCTGTAGCCTGTATTCGCAAGCACTGAGAACTTATCTGCTCAGGATGTTTATGTATGTTTTCGTTTTTCGATCGAGTCGTTGAACCGTCGCGAGATCAAAAATTTTAAATCATTCGTGAACTTGATTCTGGCTAATATTGTGGTTTGGCTCGAGCTGCCAGCTGTTTAGATTTGAATTTAAAGCTAACGGTGGTCAGTTGGTCGAGCTTCTAGCTTCAGTGTTTATGTTTGAAGGATGTTTGTTTTCTTGTTGTCTATGCTACTACTTTCGAGAGAGCTAAAACGTCAACAAATAAATTTTCTGATCATATTCTGAACATTCTCAAGGTATTTTAGCTGCTTGATCCTATTTTTCAATTCCACCCCTCCCCAAGCTCTATATTACCTATTGGAACGGGCATATACAAATTGGGCACATGATAAAGAATTCCCCCAGGTGGTTGAAAAAAACAAAAATGTTGGGATAATGAAGTGAATTTTTTCAAATGTGAAAAGAAACCGAGGCCCTATTAGTCGGTGCGGTTAGCTCAGGAATACTTCACTTTTTGAACACGAGTTGAAATGCAGTTTTTATTTTATTATGACCCATAAGGAAATTTCGGAGATGTGGACCCATAAAAAATTTCCCTTAGGGGAGGAGCGAGGGGGAGTTTTAGGAGAGGTTTCACCCCTATTTCTCCACATAATGGGGGCGGGGTA
>FIZT01038755.1:0-17450 GCA_900065295.1 Paracoccus marginatus
AGATTTTTATTTGGGATTTTCACTAATTCTCCTCCCCCTAGAAAATGCCTTCGGTGTGTCACTGAAATTGAAATATTCGGAATGTAAATACGAAAAAAACACGAAAAAAGTACGAAAAAGGTACGAAATTTCATTTTCGTAATTCGGTAGACATCATGTAGGTAGGTCTTATTAAAGCGTCAGGATGAATATTAAGAATTCTAATTCAGTGAGCTCGCTAAGCTCTCAATTCCATGTAGTAACGACACGTAAATGTGAAAGTTGAGTGGGCATTGGTTTACGTATTTGTCGAATCAAACTGCTTTGACGAAGTTTCATTCCCGTTAATCCGTATCCACAGAGATAGTGTGGACCTTACGTGCTCTAAGAAATTGCAAAGAGATTTCCTAGGGATTTCTGCAAGTTTTTAGGAGCGGTGGATTCGGTCCACCCACACAAGTCGCCATCTTTTTCGTTTTCGAAAGAAAATTAATTTTCTCTCTCCTGTCGTTTTTAGTGAACGTATAGTGTAGACAATGAACCTCTAACTTGAAAAATTTGAAAATCCAAAAATCCTAAGGCAAAACTTGAATGGATATAATAGGGTGAGCCGAAATGTGAAAATCTTCGATTCTCGAATTCCAATACCGTGGAAAAAATGTGGGCTGAGTAGACTATCAAAATAATAAAATAGAAATTTTTAAAATCGAATAAATATTTTCTGGTCGCGTCAGGCACCCAAGCGAAGCCCAAGTGCGTAGGTGCATGTTTCCCGGTCGTCGCACGCCGCGGTGATGTCCGATTTTTTCCACCCTTTTTTATGTTTTCAGCAAAGAAATCGGTTTTCAACAATAACTTGTATATTGTAAATGGAAAAAAATTCATAGAAATATTCGAAAAATTCTATACCAGCATACAATTTTTGGGAGAAAAATTTCGAAAATAATTACAAGTTTTTTAACATTCATAAAATCACAAAAAAAAATCAAAACCGATTAGGTATACTCAACACAACCTAAACGGGCTTCTTATTGAGTTATCCGAACACCTACCTTCATGATGTTGGAACTCGAGAAACGAAATCATTTTCAAATTTCGGTCTACCCTAATGTATAACCAATAGAAGAAATAATCCATATTATTTTTCTCTTCAGTACGCAATCAAGCGCAGAATTTTCATTTTATCAACGACGAGTTATAAACGTAGAAATTTTACGTTCAATACACGCATACGCTAGACGTAGACAATTGAAACCATACACTCTCTAAGTCTAAATTATTGACGACGACGGACGCGTAGACACGATGCGACGCGACTGTGAAAGCGAAAGCTGAATATCTGAAAATCTTTTTCGAAGCCATTCGTATACTTTGGGCAAAATAACGAATCGTCACTTTTTCATGTTGTTTGCAAACCGTTAACAGGAATTCAAAGTAAGAAGAGAAAAAAAAAACAACGAAAAATCCATATTCATTATTCTTTCTTTATTTAAATTTTTCTCTTCTCGTTAAAGCGATTTTTTTTTATGCGTAAATTTGCAAGATTATTTTCAGAGCAAGCAAGCAAATTGGATAACATTTCGTTCAATGTTGGAATTTTTTTCAACGTGATAATGCGGTTAGCGTCAAATGACATACGAGCCTTTTCTCCTTTTCTGTAGTAAAAATACTTTCTTCGATGGATTTTCTCCTTCAACGTTGGAAAATTGCTTATCGCGTACACCGAATCTATTAGAGGGATAGAAGTATCAAAACACTAGCGTACCAGCGTTTTCTGATTAAACGATCATTTATAGTCCTCGGCACCCTCAAATATTACCTAGTAATTTACTGATAATTTACATATCGTAACGAAGTACCTACCGCAAAATCGATTCGCTAAGATTGCGGTATTTTTGGCGTCTAACGTTTAATAGATTTATAAACGAGTTGCTGCCTTCCATTGGAGGGATATTAAAGGCGTAAGAATACCGCCATCAGTTCAAAAATGAAACTGGCTAATCGTTTTAGAATGCCTAGCAAATCAGCCCGTCTTTCGCAATCAAATCGAAGAATATTTTCTGTTTTACCATTCGATTTTCTTCCACGATGCGAAAAGAAATACGTAAATCATCGATTTCTCAAGGACGAAATAACCTCCAACAGCGAAAAGATACACTCGTACTTGGAATTTCAACAAAAATGTATAAAATTTCAAAGAAAAAGATATCATTTGGCGTGAAAAAACACCGATCGATTTCCGAATCGTTTGAAAAGTTGAGGGGAAAAGTGTCGAAATGACACTCGTACCAATAAAAAACGCCTCTTTCTCGAGATAAAAATAATATCGAAAACTCGAACGCCATTTGTATCTTCAATTTAGATAGGAAAATTTCGAAAATACAATCTAGAAGTACAATTTTAATAAGATTTACGAATGTATTTTAATAGCCTTATTTTTTTCCCCCGCCAAGTTGCGAAACGAGGCAAACTTCGAAAATAAAAATTTTACACCGATTCGCGCTGTGTGCTGACGCGCTATTCAAAAGCGTACAGTTCATTGAACACCAACACGAATTCGTAAAAGATATAAGGTCGTACCTACATTAGCACGAACTTGTGAGCCTATATTCCTTGCTATACGTACGTACGAGTAACACCAAATAACGGCGGGTTATTTGATTTTCACTTTGAAGTTTATTTCGAGCCATGGCAAACAATCGGTTAATTTAAACTGTGCTTTTGATTTGTAACGTTTACGATTATCGCGAATGATTGATAAAAGAATTTTTTAATTGAGTTTCACGCGACTTAAAAGGTTTTCGCGTACCTTGTTTTTTCTATTTTGTAGTGACGTTTGAATTTTTTGTCAATTTAAACTGTACTTCGTTTGTTTTTTTTTCACCCAAGCCAGATGTAGACAACACGGTACAACATTATTTGCCAAGAAATTTGTGCGGTAACGCGCAGCGGTACCAGAGAGTAGCTCGTTAATTTTCGCCCGTCGCGTTTTACCTTTGCTGCCGCATTGGACAGCAAAAAAAAAAATTCATCCCCGCGGTTGTAATCTTTATTAAAGGAATTCCGTACCCGGTGTATCAACAAGCCAAAAGTTAACAAGTTGGAATTTTTCTACAGGGAACAATGTATTAATGATAGCAATTAACCTTTCCAACCGAATGTTTACATAGTACGAGAAAAAAGTCGCAATAAAATTGGACGATAAAATTTTATTACGAAATAATACTTCGACGTTCGCCTTTACCAATTTGTACCGGTCCGAAAGCGTAATAAAGCATTTAAAGAGCAACCATCGCAACGAAGTAACTTCAGCCATTTAATACCGCAACAAGCTTAGTATTAATTATAACACTTTAAGCCGGAAGTGAAAAGAGATGGTATGGTAATTACGCACCCGGCGTGCCACATTTTCACTACCCAGCCAACGAAACCCTTTCTCCGAGCTTTACTCTGCTCTTTTTCTATCTAACTAACACCTATACTAACACCCAACAGTACCATAGTGCGTACTAACTACTAACGTAAGATTATACTTCAATCATTCGCTTCGTTTTAGTTGAGGCCTTTTGTTCGTACCTATCCAAAAAGTTCAACGACCGTTTACCGTTTTTATGATTAATGATTCGTACGTCCGTGTACGTACGTATTCGTTGACAATTAAGCCCCCCTGAAATATTGTGGTATTGTCTTGCAGAATATTTTACTTACTTGAAAAATAACAACGAAACTGTAGCGTGGAGGAAAATATTCACCATGTGGTAACCTCTCGGGTCGAGTTGGTGGAAGTAATAATTCCATCGAAATGTTAGCACGCATAGTGGTCTGTACGATTTGTGACTTTGCTCCTGAAACGAAAAACGGCGAAAATTAATGCTTTTTATTCTATTCAGTTCAAGAGAATCAAATCTAAATATATTTGTTTGGTCTGGTGATCACTCGACCCTCTTGATTGGTCACTTTTCATTAGACGAAAAATTTCACTGAGATAAGGATGACATTTCTACAAATACGGAATATAGAAAAAATATCATGCATGATACTATCAAGGTTAATGTAAGCCACAGACGTCATAGACACACAAACACTTGACAAACGAAATAGTTGGTATATTTCAGCAAATTAAACTAAATAAAACACTTTAGCCAAACGGCCACGTTAAACACAGAGAAGCGCGTTACGATAGAGGTGTGCACCTCAGCCAGAAACTAGAAGGAATGCTCTACGCTGGTTCGTAGCTACTCTGCAGTAGCTACGGATACCAAACCGTCAGTGCTGCCACATTAGGCACAGAGGGCCATCCCTACCCGTTACATATGCCCCTTCGGGCTTTACGAAGGACAAGCCTCCGACCGACCGAAGGAAAGCACGGACATGGAAAAGGACGGACCCCCGGACCCCCTGCCCCTTCGGGTTTTCCTTACGGGTGGTGGTAGCACTGACCAGGAACCTAGGTACATGACCAAATTCAGGACTTAAGCTCCGCGTTCCATTTACACCCTTAGCCTTACCCTAACCACTGTCCATCAGACCGATGATCAAAACCAAGTCCAACGCAAGGCACGGTACTCGATAGTGGGAAGCAGTCCCCCTACTACCCCATCGGGCATAGGGGGACCGAACCTTGTCGAAAGACCGTACGCAGGCGCTGGATAACAGAGGCCGCGAGCCACCTCGAAGCTTCAACCATAGGCCGACATCCAGTGACAGGGAAGTCAAAAGTGCAAAAGTACCACATCGCGTCGTCAAGACCCCGATCACATAACTGGGTTAGATTTGAATTTTGAATTGTACTCCAGGAGTACAGCGTATACAAGAATTTTGAACACAAAATAGTCAAGAGTGGGGAAAGGAAAAATTTTGAAACGCATTGCTCTGTAGCCACGCGGTCGCTTTGGCCAAAGTGTTTCGTAATTTTACAGAAAATCCGGCGGTACATAATACACGCTTGGACTCGTAGCCCTGCGGCACACGAGTCCTCCACCAGAGGTGGGTACCAATGCCCTAAATATATACATACATACATAAAAAAAATCAAAATCAGAATGGATCACATGAAGGTGAAATACTAAATCTTACAGGCTACGGTGGTACATAATACATGTTTGGGCTCGTAGCCCTGCGGCACACGAGTCCTCCACCAGGGGTGGGTACCACCGTCTTAAATCTATACGTAATAAAAAACAATAATAATAATAATATTAATCAAAATCAGACTAAAAAAAAAAAATATAATCAAAATCAGACTGAATCGTATAAAAGTGAAAAGCATATTTGATGTCTCTTAAGATAATGAGTAAAGATAGGTAAAATGAAAAGCTAAATTATATGGACGTACACATGGTAAACAAGTATGTTTCGGACAAGTGAACGAGCCTGCAGCTGCCTGCAAATGGGTGAAGATAGTTACGCTGAGTGATGAGATGTGTTGGCGTGTTCAGGTGAGTGAGCGTCATTTGCGGTTTGTATTAAGAATTTCAATGCGAGGCGATGCACCCTTGGTGTGTACGCGACGCGGTCGATCTTCGCAATCGGAGAATTCGGTCCTGGTATATTGTGTATGTCGTGTAGTACTAGGACTTCGAGTTGTTGGCATTGTAGACCCATCGCTTGTAAGTTGTCGTTAAATGCGTCCCTGACTGTGGGAGCTCCGGTGTAGGGGATGTGTGGTATAAGAATAAGGTGGCGTACGCCCCGTTGCGCCATCGCTTCGAGTAGTTTCTTGAGTTGTTGTCGTAAGTACTCTAATGAGTTTTCAATGCGGGTATCCGCACTGCCGATCGACATCATTACCTTCGGCGGTAGTGCCGGCAATTCTTTTATCAACTGAAGAAAGTCGGTGATTCTGAACTCCGGAGCATATAAATTCCTTGGTGTATTAAAGAAATCTCCGAGCCATTTTTTTGTTATTACTGTTGAAACGGCGCCAAAAATGTGGCCGTCTCCAAGGAGGGCATGGCTTCGGGCGAAGAACACTGAACGTGTTTCGTCATACCAAGCATGTGTTAATCCACCAAGAGTGTGTGTGGATGGAAGCAGCGGTCCTTCGTCCTGTGTTATAGGGCGCTTCGGGTTCATGACTCGCTCTATTGTGGATCTCAAACGTGCTGTAGGCTGACTGCAGTTGTCAATATCACATAGCTGGTTTGATTCATAGTCGTTTGTATGCACGGCCGGCAAATGTCGCAGTGGCATTTCTGTTTCAGCCGTGTCATTTCCTCTGGATGGAGCTCGATTGTACGGCGTTGTTTTACGGAAGGCGTTTCGGCATAGTTTTACTGGGCTCTTAGCGTGGCATGTCTGGTTGGTGGTTATCATGTGGCTGGGGCCGGCGACTGCTTCGTCGTTTGATGTGCGGTGTCGTCTCAGCGGCGTATTTGACAGCGTGGGATCCGTGTCGATGAACAGCACTACATTGTCACGTTGCAGCTGTTCGATCCTGCGATCGAGCGAGCAGCGTTCTTCTCTGTGATCATTAGGGTGATCATTAGGATTTTTCGGCTGTGTCGGCGGCGGGACTGGACCCGTAGACATAGGATGTAGCTCCTCCAAATCCGCGTTTGCTGTGAGGCTAGCAATTTGTGGTGCATCGGGCAAGGGGCTGGACACCCGTCGGCCTGCGCCTAGGGGGTGTCCAGGTGGCGTGCGGAGTACATAAGTTGGAAGAGTCGTTGCCGCGGCGGCTTCTGGGTTCGCATTTTGTCCTATGTATACTGTTGGTTGGCTACCAGCGAGGAGACCAGACACGTCAGTCGGGGCATGCGCCTGGATGTAACGTGTTAGGATCTCCACGTCAGCTGTGCACTTAGCGGCGTTTTCTGCGGCTTCTGTTTGTCTTCTCTGTGCCGTATCGAGGTCCGTCAGGGTAGTGGTTAACTTCTGGTTAGTGATTGCCAGTTGCTGTCGAAGCTCTTCGTTTATGATAGCGAGGGTGGTGAGTTGGTCGACGCGAGGCTCCGCATGCATGCGCATTTGGAGGCCATGGAGAGAGACATTTAGCATATCGACAACGGAGATTTGTGTTTGACATCCTGGATATGGACAGTGGCGGCTGTCATATTCTCTTCGGTGTTTGTCAACGCAGACGTCGTGGTACACATGTCCACAGCTCAAGCTGGCGGTGGTGGGTGGCACATGTGGATGATTTTGCGGATCGGTGAGCAGGTTGAGGTTACAGAATGGGCATACCGCTGCAAGTATCGTGCTCATTTTGCTAAAGACATTAAAAAGAAAGAAAAAAAAAAAAAAAAATTTAAATTGATCGGATGTAGGATTGCATTTAAATATGTCACATGCGTAACTACACGCGCGGGTTACAGTAGGATTCAACACGGAAAACAAACACAAAGTTGAAATGCACATAGATGTGAGATCTATGCACCGGGTGAATTAAATCTAACTGCACCGGAAACTGAGGTGGAAACCGTCACTTATTTTACCATGCGATGGAATAGTACTGGTGTTGTATGCCGCGTTGTATGACACGATACGCTATAGCACGTGCGTATCTACACACACAAAGGCAACGTGCAACTCACTGTCGCGACATGATGGCGCGGCGCCTAGCGGTAGATCCGAGCGCACCTCATCTTGTGTATTCACACGGTAAAATGTGTGTGTTGAAAATCATATTCGATGTCGTTGCGAGGTGTGCTTTTATTACGTGTCGTTTGAAAAATCTGAGATGCATTCGCAAACTCGTAGTGTGCAGCAGCGATCATTCAATCGTGTGGTATTGTACTTTTAACGCACACCTCGGTATTCACATTGCTAAAAAGAAAGGTGAGATGTACTTACATGTTTTGTGTGCTGAAATTCTGCCCTGTATTGATTATAGACAAAGTAAAAAATGTAAAAAGCGAGACAACGTGAAAATTAGGAGAGACGCAAATTATACAAAACTAAATTCAGACGTGTGAGGACGAGCTGTAGCAATCTGATATGGTTCTGAACAATGACGCGAACAAGATAACCGGTTGGTTAGCGCGGCTGGCCTGCTCCGCTGATCGACGACGTTGCGATGAGGGTTGGGAAGGCGGTACTCGGATGCATGGTGGGAGAATTCGTGTTGGCTCGAGGCGCGTTGCCGTGTATTGCCCGTTGATCGATCGTGTTGTCGGATTCTCAGAAATTGAGTTGTGCATTCGCACATACCCATGTAATTTAGAAATTCTGTTTCAGAGTGAAAATTCATACTTACATGGGGGCACTTACGCTTTTGTGGGTACTGTTGCCCCTGTCGGCTTTTCTATACAAGTATGCACTCGTATTGATATACTTTCGCTATGTACATTTTTTCGTCTTCATCTAGGAATCGTAACATAGCTAGTGTGAGAGGAATCTTCTTTTTGCGGTTTGAGCGGCGTAGCGGCTGATCTGAATTTTCCTTTTCGTTAGAAGTAGGTGAAGAAATTGGAATTGTGTTCTTCTTTCTTTCTTTCAGCATCGTCGTTGCTTGATCCTTGATTTCTTGGTACCGTTTGGGATTGGCCGCTGCTCTTTGTATGCTTTGATCGAGTTGATCCAGGTCTTCTTTCTTTTTTGACTTTGCTATCGAATCTCGTATCTCAGTGAATTTTTTCATACGCGTTGTACGGGTGGTATCCGTTGCAGTCGCAGACGAATTATCGTTCGATACCAGTTCTTTTTCTTTTCGTTTAGCTTCTTCGCGTTTGCGGCAACGTTCTTCCCGTTGGTCGTTGGCTAACTTCCTGGCTATTTCGTCCGTAGTTTTCTTGATGTCTTTTCGTGGGATGTCGGCTAACGAGGTGTTTTCTGGTAAAACTTCTTCATTGTTGGTGAGGTATTGTCGAATTTTTTCCTCGATATCTTTGTGGTTTAATTTCGATTTGAGAGTATCATCTGTTTTCAGGGCATCAAGTTGGGACTTCGTTAGAAATAGGGTTAGCTGTCGTATGTTGACAATTTTTTCATCCGCTGGATCCTTCTTCGATGTGATGAGGTAACAGTTGTGTGTGACACGTTTGGCAATCATATACGGCCCATGACGTTTTGAATATAATTTTGCGGAAGTGCCTTTGTCGAAGCTAGATTGCCTATGTTCTGTGAGCAAGACCATATCACCTGATTGGAGTGGCGTTGGATCTCCGTGTGATTTATTAAAGTTGTACTCATCATGGATGCGTTGGAGGCGCCGGCGTTCGCGAATGTATGCGTTCACTGCTTCGTGGTCCGACATGGCATCTATTCGTTGGGTCTTGATTTCTGAGGTATACACTGCCATTTTTGCTAATCTGTCAGCAAGAATGTTAGTATACTCGTGCCTTCGCGCGTATACGTGCCTAATTTGACATGCGTCAAATTTCTTCATGAGTGCGAGAATTTCTTCGAAAATAGTTTTGTGGTGTACGATTTGACGTTTGCTGTTTTTCCATCCATTCGATTGCCAACTTTTCATCGTTTCATTTATTGCTTTGGTGGCATAGTTGGAATCTGTGGCGATCTTGACCTTCTTCACCTCGTTGAATAACAAAACTTCAAGAGTTCTTTGGATGGCTACGAGTTCGGCAAGGTTGTTCGTATTCACGAATCCTTCCACCGCTACTCGTTCAGATATATTTTTCTCAGATTCAGGAGAGAAACATACCCCGATGCCTGCGATTGCGTCGAGTTCACCATTCTTCGAGCATGCGCCGTCTGCGGTGACTCGAACGTAACCGTCGTCGTCGATAATTAGGTCCTTCAACTCTAATTTTTCTTTTAGGAGCGCTTCCGATGTCGTGAATTTCGGTTGGTTTTTTGCTTCTGCTTCCTGTAGTTGTTTCAGTTCGTATTTGAAGTCGGTCTTGATCATTTTGGCTGGAAAATTACTAATTAATTCGTCTGGGATGCCCCATGACTCGTTAGGGGTTATGTTGAACGGAGTCGGCGTGTTATTGATTTCTCGTTCTATTTCAGCGACGTGTTCATGCCAGCCGAAATGCGTACGTTGGTCATCTTTGTTGGTATTAAGCTTCACTCGAAGTTTGTCGCCAATTATTCGCATCGTCCTTTCGACAAGTGATGACTGCGGATTGTACGTGGTGGTGTGACCTACCTTAATGTTGTATGACTCCAGCAAGATATTCCACTTGTCGCTTGTGAATTGAGTCCCGTTGTCGGTTATCACTTTTTTGATATGTACACCGAACGAATTGATGTCCTTGATGATGGTCTCCATAGCATTCGCTACGGATTTTGTTTTTATATTGTGCAGGGCACGCATCCACGTCTTCCCTGTAAAGATATCTTTTGCTACCAAAAGATACTTTGGGTCACCTTTTTCGTTGGCGACTGGTCCGAATAAGTCGGCCGAGATGACATCGCCTATCGCATACGCTTCTACTTGGGCATATTCAAGCACTTTTTTCATGGCGTAGTTTTTATTTACCTTGCATACAATGCAGCAGTTCGAGATTTCTCTAATGTGCCGCATTGCATTGGGGTAAAAAAACATGCGCCTGAAAATAAGATCGAGCTTTGCCGGGCCTACGTGCCCATACGAGTCATGTAGGTAATCGACGGTATCGAAAAACAGCTCTTTAGGCATGTATGGAACTGCTGAGCCGTTTTCATATGTGCGGTATACAGTTTGGTAGGTGCGGTCGCCATGTTTCTTCTTGATTAGCTTGAATTTTTTCTTGCAAGTGTCTACACGTGTTTGTAGTTTTGAGTTGTTGGGTGGCACTGGCTTTGTGAGCAGTTCGATGATTTTTCCGCAGGCTTGATCGTCCTCTTGGAATATTTCGATGTGTTCGAGGTATGAGAATAATTCGCTCGTATACATGTCTTGGAATTCGACGGAGTATGGTTGAATGTTTGTCCATTCTAACGTGCATAGTGTCAATTCAGGCGCTTGCACATGAAATAGGCGTTTCTTGATCTTGAGGTCGTAGACCAGGTCATAGCCATTCAGCTCAGTGACCCAGCCCGCGGCCTTTCGATGCGTTTGGACGAGTTGTGAAAATTTGTGTACGATGGCTCGGAGATCTGAACGTACATGTATGCGTTGGCCATGCAGCCACATCTGTAATTTATTTATGGTTGTTACCAGCGCCTGCATCTCCTTATCGATGATCGTATATTTCTTTTGGTGCGGTTTGAAGGAATAGCTGGTATACATGATAACGCGGTCCTGGTCGTCGATTTTTTGGTACAAGACCGCATTCATGGCATCCTCCGTTACCATCGTTTCTAGGTTAAGTTCGTAGCCTGGTTGCGGTGGAAGCAGTTTAAAGTCTTTGACGTATTCACGCTCAAGTTGTTCAAATGCTTCTTTCTGCTCTTTTCCCCATACGAAGGGTACTTCTTTTTCAGTCAGACGATATAGTGGTGCGATGATCTGGTGGTAGTTTGGTATGAAACGTTTGTACAGGCCCGTCAGCCCGGTCAATGTCAATACCTCCTTCGAGTTTTTCAGAGCGAAACCATCTTTCTTCGTGTGTTTTTCTTTAAATGCCATGAATTTCTTCACCTTCTCGCTCTGCTTTCCTATTTGTTTTTCAGCGAGGGTGTATCCAAGGTGTTCTGTGGATTGTTTAAAGAGGTTCGTCTTGTTGGGGTTCAACTTTAACCCATGCTGTCGTATAAGCTTTAGTACACCGACGAGCCGTGTCACCATTTCTTCAAATGTGTTTGCCGTCACGAGCACGTCATCTACAAACGTCTGCACGCCTGTCATGTCATCTGGGATGACGCGGTTCATCATTTCGATGAATTCTGCCGATGCTGTCTTGATCCCATATGGCATGCGGAGAAACTCGTATACCTGGCCGTCGACTTGAAATGCAGTGAACTCTCGTGATTTGGCGCTGAGAACGAGTTGCCAAAAACCACTAACGAAATCCAGAGTACTGAACCACTTCGCATCTGTTCCATGGACAATACTCTCAATTCCGCTAGGTTCAGTCAGCAGGCGTTCTAGCCATTGGTTCAGCTCATCCGCATTCAGACATAATCGCAAGTCACCGTTTTTTTTAACTACTGGTGCCATGGTATTGATATATGGGGATTTAGATGGTTGGATTATTTGTAGTGCCAGCATTGTTTTGATCGTCTTCTTGATCATGGCTTTCAGTTTTTTGTTCGGTTTATATTTTTCACCGCGCCATCTCTTCAGATGCCCATTTCCAGGTATGAAACGAAAGTCCACTTCTGGGCCATCGTATTTACCTGGAAACCGACTGAAGCAGTCTTTGAAGAGTGCTAATTCTGCATGCGCAGCATTAGCCTCGTCTTTTGTAATGAGACTTTTTGATATTACTTCGTCCAGGTCTTTTCTTAGTTTTTTGAGGAATTTTTCTGGGCCATCGTCGCGTTCTTCTGATCCCGATTTTTCCCAGTCGACCTTCTTGGAATCAAGGATTGTGTACTGAACTGTCTCATGTAGGTACGGCTTCTGTACTTCGAACTTGAAGACCGTTGCCCCCTGGAACGTATGGGGTTCCAAGAAATTCAGGATAACGCGTTTCGAGTCTGGTGGTGTGCAGTATGCATATCCGCCTTGTTGGAGAATCTCGATGCCCAAAACTTTCATGGAGAGCCGGCCAATTATGCAAATTGGACTTGCAGTATCGATGATAAAAAATGGCATTTTCATTTTTACCGTGTCGAAGTAAAATGTTACTTGAAGAATGTGAGTCATCGTTTTAATGATGCGAGTATCGGCTAATTTTAGCAGGACTGGTCGACGTAGCGGCACATATTTAATGAGGTTCGCATGGTCGCGAGTTAAATACTCGACCGTTCCTCTTGATAGTACGTTGGGCAGTGCCCCTGTGTCGAGCTGTGCAGCCAGCGTGTTTTTGTTGATACTTAATCCAACCACGCAGGTTGAGTCTTGTGTCTTTTCTGTGATTATCTGCTTCTTGATGATCGGCTCGACATCTTCGTTATCATATTTCGTATTTTCGATGGAATCGATCCTCTGTACAGGTTCTGGATTTTTCAAGATGGTGATGGGTGGACATTCGTCCGTCGTACCCTTATTCTTGATATACTTATGTTTGCTGGAGACTGCGACAGGCGTACCTTCGTCCGCCGTGTCGTAGTCGGTGGTTTCCGGAGCTGTTTCGTAATCCGAAATCGCTTCGCACTTCTTCAAATCCGCTGTTGTGATTTTCTTGGCGTCGGCAAACTGCACCCGTTTAGTTGTTGGAGGGTCCATCTTCTTTTCAGGTCGCAGTACTACTTCGAATATGGCATCTTTATCTTCACGAATTTTTGTTGTATCATTCGTTTTGGTGCAAAGTGCGTTTGGTGGTTCGTAGATGTATTTCAATGATCCGGTAGCCGTTGATTTCTTCGGATTCGCTTTGAATTTCTCCATCTCTTCGCTGAGGCGTTGCAAGACTTCAGTGTACGTGCTTTGCGCGATGAAATATTTTCGTATAGTCGTTGAATAATTGAAGCGGTTCTCATCTGGAATGATGTTGTGTTTTTCATCTACGCAAGGTCGAGTGTATTTGTTGCCGGAGAGATCAGTTGCATCCTCACATCTCAAAAATATCTGCGATGGGCTGCGCCAAATTGTTACGCGATCATCTTGAGCGAGTTTAGCAAACATGCGGCGGAATGCTAAGTACCGTTTCAGGCCTATGGGCTTTTCGTCGTTTTTGCGCGGTTTGATGATCGGAAAAAGGATAATGATTTTTTCTATTCCCTTCATGCAAAGAGAATTGATGACCTTTCGAATACCTTTTTCAATTACCTCGAAGGGTTTTTTGGAAAAATTCATTTCCAATTGCCCCAGCGAGATTATGACACGTTTTTTCTCGAACTTCGCTTTATTCACTTCGTCATAAAGCGCGTCGAGGGATATTTGGTGTTTGAGGTAGGTAGCGAGGGTGCCCCTGCCCCCTAACTCGGATCGTTTGATGAAGTGGGCGAGACCGTCTCCTGCGAACTCATAATCGTCGAATATGCTTTTCGATGATTTTGTTAGACTAGCAGGGTGCCCCTCGCCTCCTAGTCTTCTTCGTTTCCCGACATCTGTTCGTCATCCGTGTGGGTGGACTCATACTCATGGTCTTGGTCACTCTCTACTTGATCAACATTTTGGAGCGGGATTGCTGTTTTTGAGTTGTCGGGCTTCTTGAGGATGCTTTTGGTTTCCTCTGGGTTTGGCGTGCGAGGAGGTGTGCGGTTTCGATTCGGTTGGTAACCACCACTGTTTTTGTTCTGCGCTTGGTACGCACCACTGCCTTTTGGTGTAAACTTCCTTTGGTTGTTTGGGGATGATGGTTTGCCAGAACCTTTCGATTCGTCCGGTCTGTTACCTTTTCCCATGCGTATGGGTTTATCATTAACAGGGTCGTCACGTTCGTCAGCGAATTCTTCCATTCGTGCCATGAAATTTTCGGCATTTTTCCTGTCGTCTCTGGTGATCTGGGACTTGAGTTGATTCGGCAGCTTGTTGTACATTATAGAGATGATGGACGCGTCCGACATTTCGTCTACCCTCTGCAGGGTTTCGAACCATGTCATGTACGTCATGGCCAGTGAACGAGTATTTGCCACATTCGTGATATGATGTCGGAAATGAGTAAGGGCTGCCTCTTGTTCCGGTCTTGACCAGTATTCTTTTAGGAAATTTTTCTTGAGCTGTTCGAAGTCGTTGATTATTATTTGGAAGCTTTTCCAGTCGCTGCGTATGTCTATCACGCCTCTGAATAGCGTGCATTTTTCGCTGTCGTCTACGTCTGTCGAGCCGAGGTAATTTTCGAACGTCTTTATGAATCGGTGGGGATGATAGCGTGATTCTTGGTCGAATACGATTCCGTTGCTTTTCATTATGTCTGGGGAGAGCCTCGGACCTTTAGTTTTTCGTACGTATACCGGCGCTGTCTGTTTTTGGCTCGAGCTGCTTCTTTCAATCGAGTCTAGACGTGATATGATCACACCTACTGCAGATGCGGTGACCTCTTGATTTCTTACGGTATCATTAATATTTTGCCGAATCTGTTCTATTTCGGTGTTGGTGGCGATTGTGATAACTGCTTGCTGTTGTTCAACCGCTTCTATTTTCTTTTTATTCGCCTCGATAAGTTCTTGCATTTTTTCGTAGCATTCAGCTTGTTTCTTCATCCTCATCGAGTGGTCAGCTGTGATGCTGTATAGGTCGTATACTGCCGTAGAATTTTTCGAGGTTTTTTCCTGACATTTCGCCAAATTTTCCTCGACATTGCCAAGACGCACACTTGCTTTGCACAAATGGTCGTTTGCCCACGCTGCTACTTCTGACATTCGGGCGGCGAGATTTTCTAGTGATGGTAGCGGCTGGTCGGGTTGGGTGGGAGGGGTAGTTGCATATTGTTTGAATCCAAGTTCAGGATGGTTATGTAGATTGGCGGACATTTTAGGTTTCGCATTAGCATTCGCACCTGCGTTACTACCATTACCCGAGTCTTCACCCGAGCTTATGTCTTCGATATGTGCGCCATTCTCTTGTTGACTGGTCGATGAGGTTTCTTGTTGTTTATTCTCGGTCGTATTAGTAGCATCCTGCGATGTACTATTTTGATTGTTAGTATCTGTATTCACAGATACGTTTTCAGCTTGCACAATTTCTTCACTCTGATTGTTCGACATATTTTTCAATATGGTTTTTCTGTTGTATGAACGAGTAAATACGTATGAGCGATGTTTATCCTGGGTCCTATTCGAACGGCGAGGTCCTGAAGTGGGTGTGTCTAAATACGCTGTATGGCTACACTCACTCGACATGCGTCGATAAGGTAGTCTCAAATGGAGAGAAAAATATATTATGTATTATACAGTAACAGAGAGTACAGACGCCTTCACGAATGTATGTCTCAAAACAAGAATAAGGAAATGCAAAAATTAAAATGACGTAAAATACAGACGTCTTCGCGAATGTACCTATGCGTATAGAAACGTGGATACTCGTACAACGTTCGCTTGCAACCGTTGCGTTGATGTAAGATTCGATGCGCGCAAGTGTATGCACACCGCGTGTATTATGTACCTGAAAACGAGTTTGACGAGTTGGTTCGAACTGCAGCGGATGCTTGGGCCGCGTGATGCGCTTCAGCGTGGCTTGGTCTCGTCAAGGTGACCGTTATAAATGTCGTTGGGTACACTACTACAAGCGCAGTATGTACGTATGTTGACGCGGCGGGGAGCCTCTTCTATGCAGAACGAGGTGCCTTTGCGACGGTTAGAAATTACGCGAAAATACAAAATATTGCAAAAAAAAAATATCTTCGAATTAAAACCGCGTGTCGAACTCGTCGTTGGTAAAGTTGAGCTTTTGGGTGATTTTTTCTGCAAAAAATCGTCTTCAGCATAAACACGCTGTCGGGAAGGTTCTTCTCGCTTCGTTACTGAAGCGTCGGTTAATTTCAGGTCTTGAGAAAGATGATGTAATTTTGGCAGTGCCTGCGCACGCCTTAAGATTAGAAGTGAATTTTAGCTGCTTAACTACGGCACAGCTGCCGATGTTGATTTCCTTTCGGAAATTTATGATTTGGTATTCACCAAAAGGGTTTGATTTTCATGCGAAAATCGTTATTAGGTCGGAGTCGACCCCCAGCATTCGCCAGAATTCGTGTAGGTTGATCAGACCTATGAAATTTCAAGCAGATGCAAGTTGGGCGCCAATATCAAGGTTAATGTAAGCCACAGACGTCATAGACACACAAACACTTGACAAACGAAATAGTTGGTATATTTCAGCAAATTAAACTAAATAAAACACTTTAGCCAAACGGCCACGTTAAACACAGAGAAGCGCGTTACGATAGAGGTGTGCACCTCAGCCAGAAACTAGAAGGAATGCTCTACGCTGGTTCGTAGCTACTCTGCAGTAGCTACGGATACCAAACCGTCAGTGCTGCCACATTAGGCACAGAGGGCCATCCCTACCCGTTACAATACAGAGTTTTAAAATTTTTTCAGTTACTTTAGTGACCTTTTCAGGCGAAAAAAGTGACTGAAAAAGTGACCAAAATTTTCAAAAATGGGAATAAATAGAGGAAAGATTTCATTCTCGTAGCTCAAAAAAGGGTAAAATGAGGGGTTCTTCAAAAAATGAACCAACTTTGGAAGATGCTGGCCCCGCCCCCTTTTGAGCTATGGGACAAAATTTTTTTGGAGGTTTCTGTACACTAGAGTGGAGTGAAATGTAGAAAACATACTCCGGGTTTTGACCAAATTCGGTGAGGTAGTTAACTTTGAGTGGGGGGACATCCCCAAAAAATTTTGAGCCCCCTAGGTGCAAAGGGAGGGGAGCAGGAGGTCCCCAAAGTGCACCTCCTTTTGAAAAAAACGCTGTTTTTTGTGATTCTTAGCCAGTCGAAATGGGGGAGAAACCCTTCTTAGTATTTAAAAGGTGCAATTTGTTTCTGCATCTTCCTAGACCATCGCCACCTTTTTTGGATCAAAACTCGGACTGCTACGGGGGGGTCGAAAAGTTGCTGATGGCGATATTTTGGTATAATTGAATGGTTTCGTGT
>FIZT01038785.1:0-34804 GCA_900065295.1 Paracoccus marginatus
GAATAGTCGAACTAAAAATTATATTCAACATTCTATCACTAAACATTAGGGCCCTTTTGGGCCCAAAATGACCCATTTTCTTTGGGGCCCAAAAGGCTATTGCCTTTTCTGCTTACTGTTAAATCCGCCTCTGCGAGCATGATATTGGCACAAAAAACCAACGCCGAATCGACAAAAAATTCCACCAAGTAGGTAAGCAGCTTCGATTAGCCTGACCTAACGACATTATAGGCACGAAGTAAAGGCTTGATTATTTTTGGTGGTGCTTTATGAGATTAGATTCTCGTTTTTTCCCACCGTTGATCTTAATCTTGAATTCTTGATCTCCATGCATCCTGTATAGGATTCCCAGGCACCAGTAGCGTAACCAGGATGAAATTAAGGGGGGGGGGGGGTCTGAACTGAAAAAAAAAAATTCAACTCGAAAAAAAAATTACAAGTAAAATAATAGGGCCCGAGCGAAGCGAGGGCGAAAATTTCGAAAAAAATTTTGAAAAAAATGCAGTTTTAGCGTGAAAAAATATTGATTTTGAGCTTTTAAGAAATTTCAGGCAAGAAATCACTTTATTTATGCTGTCCTACATTGAAAAAACAATTAATGAAGTTTCTGCCCCCCCCCCCCCCCCTTGAATACGCCACTGCCAGGTACAGAAACAGTAATTTTCGGCTTCCTTTTTGCCAAATTTCAGGCATGTGCATTTGCTTGATTGTCTGAACTGTCTGAATACTGACAAACCATCAAGTTAGCCGAAGCCATTCGAAGGTAGCCGAGCTGACACGACCGATTCACAAACTTCTCGATTATGATAATACATTCTCGCCGCTTATCAAATATTATACCATTATAACCTTCTTGAATTTCAAAATCTAAAGGACAACGTATTCACAATCGCATTTCTTTCGACCGGTCTTATTACGAAGTGCATATTTAATCGTGAGTTCCAGATTCCACTTAAAAACTCGTGTTCGTTCACCGCCATTCGTATTAATTAACATTAACCGTATAGTATTCTTTCGTTAAAATCACTAAAATGTTCAAATTAGCGAGATCTATTATTTCTAACACGGTTAGTATGCTCATTTAGCTTCGTAGTTTTTTTTTTGATGATCTACATTTTCACTCGTTGCACAATATTACTAACTTCACGCAACTTTCCAGAGCAAACTGGCTCTTCAGATTTCAAAGGAAAACACATCACGTCAATTTCCAGTCTTGACTGCGGCTGCTAGAGCGTACAGTAAGTCCAAGCAGATAGATACATTTCAAATTTCACACAATATGTGATTCGCATCTTCATTAATGCATAAGTTGTTTCCGAACAGGCGATATCGTTGTACCTCAGGTCCAAAAGCCGGCTCCAGAATTCGCCGGAACGGCGGTGGTCAACAAAGAATTTCAAAGTATCAAGTTATCGGATTTTGCTGGCAAATACTTGGTGTTGTTTTTCTATCCTTTAGACTTGTAAGCTAAAGCTTAAAAAGTAATAATGCCTCGTTAAATGTACTCGGTTGATAACTGAAAAACACTGTGTGTTTCTATAGTACGTTCGTATGTCCTACCGAAATAGTAGCGTTTAGTGACAGAATCGAAGAATTCAAAGCTATCGATACAGAAGTCATAGGATGCTCGTGCGATTCGCATTTTACTCATTTGGCTTGGATTAACACGCCGAGAAACGTTCGTCGAATAATTAATCGTGGTGATTTTCTTCGTTTGGTATTGCATATTTACTAATTATACGGGTATTTTTAATTGCAGCAAGGAGGTTTGGGTGATATCAAATACCCGTTGTTGGCCGATTTCAACAAACAGGTAGCTAAATCTTACGGCGTACTGTTGGAGAAAGAAGGCATTCCGTTACGAGGATTATTCATTATTGATCCTAAAGTAAGTCGATTAGCACTAAAATAGATATACGTCGACGTAATTTAATCATTGATTGTGAAAATGTGATGACTTTTACAGAGTAACTTGAGACAAGTAACCATCAACGATTTACCGGTGGGAAGAAGCGTCGATGAAGCTTTACGTCTAGTGAAAGCATTCCAATTTGTAGAAAAACACGGAGAAGGTAATTAAATAGATCAAAATAGATTAATTGTTGAAATGATTTCATAAATTGATGATATTTTTTCGGTTTAGTTTGCCCGGCCAATTGGCAACCGGATTCGCCGACCATCAAACCAACACCTACCGCTTCCAAAGAATACTTTGGTAAAATTAACAAATAAGTTGTGTGATAAGTCTTTGTCAGGAATATTTCACGTATTATTACCAAATAAAATAAGTTTTTCGTACGTTTAATGATTGTTTTAAGATCACTTACTCAAACACCGGTCGGAGCTTCTTCTGTTTGAAAAATACGACACAATCGTAACGCATTGAAGCACACGATATGAAAATAGATTAACAGAAGTAGAGTAACGAGATTTCGCAAACTTGATCACGATATAAAGTGAAATAATTCAACTAAAAAAGTTGAACTCAATTCAAAACAATGCATTAAAAAATAGCGATTCGATGATTCATTCGGCTATCAACAGATTCTTGACGAAACGTGAAAGTACTACTGCAGGAATACACGACGCGACGGTAAACGGAAATTGCCGAAAGACGACTTCGGCTCCTCTTTGGAGTCCTTTTACGAATCACTGCCAATTGTGTATTGTCTTGTCTGGCAATTTTTTACGAATCTTATTATTATTTTATCAAAATTCACAACGTAGTGAAAATAAATTGTAATTTGTAACATTATAAAACATCAAAAATTTATGCAGGTGTTTCGTATAAAACCAAACTAAATAAGATTATTCTAATTTTTTTTTTTTTTAACAAAACAACAAACATCAAAAAATTAACACCAATCATTAAAAACGAAACAAAAAAAGTACAAAAATACATGAGTAGGTACTTGAAAATTCACATCACGAAATAATCTTGACTATTTCTGAAAAAGGACTATCTGGATGAATTTTTTCAGCTGATTGGAATGTGGTAAGAAAAACAGTCTTTTGTTTTTCATCACTCAGCTAAAAAAAAAACAAAAAAAACAAAAGGTTGAATTATTCACCTCACGAAAAAACCGAATTAATATACATAGATAGGTACTTAATTATCAATTCATAAAATTACCTGAGAATAGAATTGCTTAGCAGCAATATTGACTATTTTCCTATCTTCATATTCCAAGTAACCATTTCTACGAGTAACAAATGGGAATCTACAACATAAGCTAAGGAAAATTATCATTTAGGAACTTCGAAATCATTCAACGTACACAATACAGTTTGATGAAGATAAAAAAGGATACAACGCTATTAGCCAAGGATTGGTACTCGCACTAATGAAAAAACAATTCAAATAAAACACAGCCGTGGGTAGAGAATATTTTGAAAAATTATTCAACAGTGATAAAACCCAATCTTGAATTAGTTTTAGGTGCGATTGTTGGATAGCATTTTGAAAAACCTACGAAAACGAATCGATTAGTAGACCGACGAATACTTCCTACAAAGAGAATCTTTAGCAGATTACACATTACTTGAAATACAACTTCGGCCATAAGCTCGGTGTGCGGGTGATTGGGCGATAGGAACTCTAAAATGACTTTATTCAGTACTTCGGAGACGGAGAAAAAATCTTGAATGATTTGAGGTAAAATTGCGCAAATTATTTGCGTTTCTTGTTTGCTACTTTTTTTGATTCTTTCGAAAAACATGGAAAGTTTTTCGATTCGTTTTACAAGTTTTTCACTATCGAATGCCAAATCGTTGGATGCTTCGAAACTTCGGCTATCTTCAAAATCGGCTGTATTAAAAAAAAAAAAATCAGAATATTAATATTCGATTTGGTCGAGATGAAGGAATTCGCTGCAATTTATACCTGAAGAGTACATAATCGAGACTAAAATTTGTAAGCTGGTAATTGCCACAGAAACTGTGCATTCTGGTAATGAAAAAATCTCTTTGATTAACTGCATCAGAGAATCGGTTTTTTTGATCGTTTCATTTTCGTATAAAATTAAGTTATGAAATCCCTGCGAACGAAGAATCTCGAATTAGAATTCAGTAATGAAAATATACAAGAGTGATGCGCAACTTCGGAGGAATTTACCTGCATAATGGTCAAATGGACTTTCCATTTTTTCAGCTTACAAGCTCTGACGGAAACTTTACATAAACGATCGATTATTATATCGGAATTATCACCGCAAGCTTTATTTTCGATGAGGTAGAAGGCAATCGATATTATACAATTGACGATGTTCGAATTGAATCTGCACAGATTGAATAATCAAGTGGAGGATAGAGATTCAAAGTAAAAACATTTTAATTTTAAAAGTACCAACTTTTCAGCCAATTCGATGTCAAGATTTTCCAAAACGAATAGAATTGACACTGACAAAATACCATCTTTGTATTCCCCCGAGAGGGTTTCATTTTTTTCCAAAACATCCTGCAATGAAATACATCGAATAAGAAGTGAACATTTCGAATCTTGTAGAGATGGTAGGTATTGATAAAAGATTTACTTTTTTGAAAATGCTCTCTAACAGGTACAGCAATCCATGCAGAGCGGCTTGCTGAACAATACTGCGAGTACTATTCAATGCATATTTGAGAATCCTAAGAATCAGCTTTTGGGAATCTGAATCCTGTAAATACACAAAAAAAGACAAAAAATTCGAAATTCGCCAAAATGATAGTTCGATCTTATTCATAAAATCAGTAGGTATCTTACCTCTGGAGTAGCGATAGAAGATGATTTACAGACAATAATGGTCAAGTAAGCGCACACAGCGTCGTCATCTCTGGAATATTTCTTCCACAACAATACTCCAGATTCCAAGAGCCATGTAAATTGCGAAAGTTCGGTAAATAAATCGGATATGACGAGCATCGAGTTTAATATTTCGATTAGCACTTCGATCGATTGATTTTCCTGAGAGTGGAGTATAATTTATTAGATAGGTAATTAAAATTCAAGATGACGAGAGAAAATTAAGGACTCGTACCGGTTTCATGAGCCATCTGCTGTAGAACTCCATTAAAAAGTAAATGCAAGAGTTCGTATCGATGCCGAGATTTTTCATGACCAACGTTCTACTTTGATACTGCGAACATAACCCTGAAAAGCGAACTTGTTAGTCGATAAGATTACAAGCTGACTGAAGAAATTTTACGCACTTACTCTGGAAATGATATGAAACCGGAACATCTTCTTCGTTGTTGAACTTATTCGTGCAGCAGAAAGTTAAATATTCTATCGAGATTTGATTGAAACCGTACCTGAACAAATTGGAAAGTTGATAAATTTGAAACGTAAAGCTGAGTCAATTGAATATCTCGTCAACTTACGAATTTTCGTTGTGAATTCTTTCGATATTGGTATCGATATTCTTGTACAACGCTGGTAACGTTCTCCCACTTCCGATGGCCATTTTCGCAAATAAAATATTATTCACTATTTCTAACTTTTGTCTCCATCTGGAAATAGATATTCAACGATGACTTTTGTCTTTCAAACTAAAATAGTGAATTTCGATAACTTCGCACCTGCTTTGAAGATCATCGCAATATACGTTTCTTGATATGTGAAAGACATTCGGTACGATTTTATTTCCTGGTGTGGGATGATACATGGTTTGAACCAGTAATGAGGTAATCGCGTTCACAGCCATCGAGTTAATCTAATAACGCAAGAAGATCAATGGTAAATATTCGGTCGAAATAATTTGAGAAAATTACGAACGTGAATCTGACCTGAGACAAAGCAAGTACGTCTTCTTCTGAAGATTCGTACTCTGGTAACGAATTAAGAGCTACTAACAAAGACATCCAACATTCTTCGAATTGTAATCGGTTATTCCACCCCATCAACGTTAGTCTACAAATAAGTAAAGGTATAAATAAAGTGATGAACTAAAAAAGCCGAACGATTGCTCGTACATATGAACAATAACAAACCTTGAAACAAAATTCTGCATGATTTCTCTATCTTGTAGGAAGCTTTCCGGTAAACTATTTAACGAAATACAGCTACCTACGGTCACATCGTCAATGACAACGTGTTTCCAAACTTCTAAAGGTATTTTAAGATAATTGTACGCGAAATGAGATTGACTAAATACTGTTAAAAGTTTCCTAAATAAAATAAAAATTATTAATTAAAATCTGACACATTTTTTACGATTAAACCGAATGAGAAATTCTAACTTGATGAGAGAATTAAATGCATTGGACTCGTCGTTCGTCGCATTAAGTAATTTATTAATAAAGTAATCGATCAACGTAGATAGCAAATGACTAGCGTGTATTACGTCCCAGTTAGCGTGTATTTTCAGCTCTTGCAAAACTGCAAAATTACCTACTTTTAGAACATTTTAATTTTTTAAAATAAAAATACAATAAAAAATGATAGGTACTTACGATTATTCGACGACACTTTGATGACTTCGTTTTGGTAACGTTCAGTCAGCTCGTACACGCAAGAAATGATGGATCCCATTTGGGAATACGACAACATCTTCAAGATCATTCTATCGCTTAAAATCGAAGTACAGCATTTCAACGCGGACATAACAATACTCTTGGACCATTTTTTATTATTTCTAATCATCCAATGGACCAGCTGCGAACCATAAAATTAGATTTGCTCTATAGAATCAATAGAGGAGTACGCGGATTGATATTCACCTCTAAACTGAGAACTGGAAAGTCAGCTAGTAACTTCAGCGACTCGTCGGAGTCTAGATCAATTTCAAGTTTGGTAGCTGTTAGAAGATACTGATCTATGGCTGATATAAGGCATAAAATTGTATCGTTGAACTCTTTATCGGCGAATAAGTTATCCATTCGTTGACTGTATTGAGTTTCTTTTTTAGTAGCTTCTCGTTTAATCGGCAAATACACCTTAAATATGAACAATGAATTAGGATTAGGAACATTTCAACAATTTTAATGTAAGTTTTACGAGCACGTACTTGATGTGTTCGAGGTAGTATAGCTTTCAGATGCTCTAGATGTCGAAACGTTGCCAGTCTTGAAGCTAGGTACAATCCAGAAAGAGGCCCCTGAGCTTCCTCACCTCCTAATTTACGTTTCTAACGAATAAATAATTCATTAGGTATTTCGAACTAGGCAAAATCGCATCGGAAAATGTGAACGTTTATTTACTTGAAGTGTTAGTTCAGCTCCGACGGTAAAACAATCGCAAATGATTTTATTATTGAAATTTTGACTTCTCATGATCGTAGATATGTCTTCTAGAGGAAGATAGCCTAGTAATCGAGCTAGTATTGGATTGAGGGAATCGTTATCTTGACAACATCTACGATACAAATAACATGAAATGATCAGAAGTCTGTCTTTTGATGACTATTATAATCAGAGAGAATCTTTCTTACTTGTACTTGACATGAGTGAAAAACCATTGTTTATCAGCGATGAGTAATTTGAGCCTGTCGAAGCTGAGAGTTTTACGTTCATTTGGTGACAGAGGAGTTTGATACCACTTTGAAATCATATCGCCGAAAGGTAATTTCAACCTGAGACGTTGTTATCATCAAATTATCATGTGATGAGAAAACAAAACTAGTTGAATAGTTGAAACAAAAAATTAAGTAATGAAACTAACATTTGCGTTGAAAATTTCGATTGTTTGAGATGTTCAGCGAGTAATAAAACGTCTTCTTCTTTCAAATAAGTTTCGAATTCTTGTTGATCTTCTATCGTGGCTAGATATTCGATTTGTCTAAAGTGAAAAAATTAATTTTAGCTTTTGATTAAACTCGGTCCTTAAGAAAATATAATACAAACCACAAACCTCATAGCTAAATCGTGGGCTCTATTTGAAACCGGAAGACACGAATTATTAAGTATTTGAGGGTTACAGCATATCATCAAAACTTGTCCTTTAAACTTCGGATACGTCATTTCTAAATATTGTAGGGTATGTTTCAACCAAGTACTCTGTTCGTTGAAATGAAAATATATTACATTTGGCGGAGAAAGAATAGGTAACCGAATTTACGTTAAAAATACTTACATCGTTTAAAATCAAAGGTAACATGTTTTGAATCACTTGTAACAAGATGTTACTAGCAGCGAGTGAAGATTGCACCTCCAGTTGTAGCTGTTGAACTGGTGGTTCGGCGATCGAAATTAAATACTGTTTGAAATTGAATTCTAAGAATGTCCTGTATGTTTGGGCGTTACTTAAAATCTCGTGCTAGAAAAAACATATCGTATTTTATAATACAGCGTCTCCGGAACGGTTGCTCATCCTCAGTTTAGCTTAAAATGTAGCTTACTTTACGTTGAGCCGACAACAAAAATACGCCTAATTTGATTACAGCAACGCTCAAACAGCATTTCTCTTCTTGCTGATCGCTAAACCAATTAGTTGTGCCGGATCTGCGAATAAAAGTTAAAAGATGGAAGTAATCCAATCGTCGTACGTTACGATAATCCACTGATGATAAATTCACTAACCCAATACTATCATATTCGGTGTTACTTTGAAGAAAACCTCCCCATAGAGGGGTGTCAAAAGTATTCAAAGCTAGTAAGACTTCGTACCAACGTAAAACAACGATTGGACAAGCGACTAGAAGGCAATTACTAAGATCAGCGATCTCCAAACAGAACTTTTTACCGTTTTCGTTCGGATATTCGCAAACCATTAGTTGATTTTTGATAGAATTGTATTTTCCTGTAATTAGAACAAAATTTAAAGGATGAATTTCCAAGATTACCTGAGAGTTTCACAAGAGTCAATTTCAATATTTACCTGACTTGATTAGGAATGAAATTATCAGAACGAATTCCGATAAGATTTTATTGGTCCAAGTTTTGTTTCTAAGTTGATGATCGTTTAGTAGCTTTGTATCGTTAATTCGTTGGAAAATTTTATAGATTACTTTGCACAGAAATCTAAACAAGAAAAATAAAGCAATTCAGATTGATTTCTCCGAAGGCAGATTTAAAAACAAACATTGCTTACCGTACGAAAGCTTTTTCCGGTACAACTTCAGCATCTTTGGTAACGTTGATGAATAACGGATCTGTTTCGTCGTTATCGACGAAAACAGCATGTCCCAGCATCTCTCCTACCGCTTTCGACAGAGCTGCTTCATTGTAAATCGCCACAATACGCATTAATACTGCACAAATACTCGGTAAAGATGCGAAATCAGCCTAGCAAGAAATTATCAAGATGAGTAAAAACTTTCAATACGTTGCAGTACCCACTTTAATCAACTGCAGGGTACCTTGTGATTGATGTAAACGGTAAACAGAACGTTTAGAATGTGCTGTTCGGTAAAAGACGAAGGATGCAATGCGAACAAGACGTTTATTAGGTTGGTATACGATTGATCGTCATCGATTGGTATGCTACCTTCGATCAGGGCGTTAAAAAATATCTCAACAACTTGACACGATCTTTTGAGCTTTGATTCTTCGTCCGAATCGTTCAATACTACAGCTATCAACCGTAAACTCTGGACAAATTCGAAAAAAGTGAATAAAAAATACGTGTACCTAATAATTTAGCGAGATAGATTGTAGATGGACTTTAACGTACTCTGGGATCGTGTATCAATCTTAGAAGCATCGTAAACAATACATCTCTTTGAGTCTCTATTTCTTTTATCTCGGCAGCATTTGTACCAGGAGAATACCTCAAGAAGACGTGCTCGACGACTGGTTCAACGGCTAAAATACCTGCGTAGAAGCGTACGAGGTCGATATTAATTTTATTACTTTGTGTACGAAAATTAGAAGCAAAAATTAACATACAATGTGACATAGCTTGACCACTTGCGATTAACGAATCACATAACTGAATTACTTTAGGAACAGACATCACTGGTTTGGAATGCTTCTCGTTGGCCAAGTTGATCAGAAAGCTGAACATGTTCGGAAGTAAACTTTCGATATTCCTGCGAACGAAGTTAGCAGATGAAATAATTAAACGATACTCGGTGCTTGAATCAAAGTATAGGTGAGCTTACAATAGTTGTCCTTCTTCTATGAGCTGGAATTGACTCAAGATGAATTTAATAAACACTTGCTCGGAATCCAGCAGACAATAATTCACTTTCAATAAAACTAGCTCTGTTAACAATGCCAACACTTCAGCTTGCAGTTCGGTATCGCTGCTTACGGTGTATTGCTATTCGAATAATGAAACGAAATGAATAATCAAAAGGCTTCAACTGTATCATCTTTCAACTGAAGATAGACTTACCCTTAACGACTGTATAACACTCGGCTCGAAACAATTTATATACGAGGGTAACATATTAACGGTTACTTTTCTCTTCACATCCTTAGGAACTGCACCATCAGAACCGCCCTTTGAATTTTTTCGTTTGGCGCTTCGATTTCTAGAATCTTTCTGATTTTGATGACCGCAATAATTCGAGATTCTTTCGTAAGGAAACTGGATACATGTTTTGAAGAATCCTTCGACCGGCGCCGGTTTCGTCGAATTGATTTTTTTACCATTTTCCATAGCTTGTAATTTTTCTGCCACTTCGTTGATCCCGAAAACGCTTCGTAAGAGCTATAGAAGAATAACAATCGGGTTATACGATTTTTTCACGGCGGAATAGGGTAGAAATTGTTGATGTGTTTACCTGCACCACGCATCTAACACTCGACACCGGAATAAAAACCATGAAATTACGTAAAAAAGACAACAAGTCCTTGGAAATACGATCCGTTTCTGAGACTGTGGTGTAATTCAGCGCGACACCGATCGAATCTACCGCTGTTCTCATGAATGCGACGAATTTTTCGCTCGATTCTGGTTTCAAAGTTACCTACGAAGTAAAGGAATAAATTAAAAATTAAATTTTAAAAAATGAGAAAAAAATTGAGATATCTTTACCCTGTAATTATTATACGCCGATTTTAGCAACTCTGCTAATTTCACGTATAAAGGTAACCTGCCATAATTGGCCAACGATTGCGGTTTCTCTTCGAGTTTAAAAAACGATTTACCTGCATTAAAAAAAAAAAAATTGAAGACGAATGCCCATTTTTTTCTTTCAAGGGAGACAAAAAACCACAAAGATCTTACTTTTGGTGTTGGGTTGAGTACAAAATGAGAACGCTTCCTGTCTTGGTAACACCGGTTGGTCGACAGGAAGAGGCCAAACGACTTGGGAAGACGTACTTAATGGAATAGGCGATTTAATCGTTACGTTGGTCACAACGTCGTTGAATACGCTTGCTATACGAACCAGGTGCAGTAAGTATTGCTCTGCCAAGTCTTTCAACTGAAATGTGAAATCAAATATACATACCAAAGGACGAAAATGAGCAAATTTATCCATTTTTTGAGAAAAACTTACTTTATTACTCGATAAAAACGACCACATATCGATACATTCTAGCTCTATATCGGAAAACTTTTTCAGTTTCAAATTGGACGAACATAACGCTATTGAAAGAGAAAAAATTCAAATTCAAAATACATCGAAATTACATTAATTTTCAGGCAGGTTTACTCACCGACGAATAATTGAGAACTCAATCTCAACAGTTGTAAATGCACGTCAAAGTTCATCAGTAGCGTAGAACTAGTCAATAGGTGCACCATCGTTTCGAATAAATCACAAGTTTGACAACTGTAAAAAAAAAAAAAAATCGTCAAAATCCATTTATATACACACTGATATTCCAAAAAAAAAATTTCAAGAAACAATCGGGAAATCTGCTGAAAAACCCCCTCACTCACTTCGAGTCAACTTCGCCATCTCCACACAGCCAACTGCTTGCGAATCTAACAGGCGGAAACTCGATAGCCAGCGCGGACATGGCTTCTACAGCGCCAGCCTGAAACAGACGAGCAACATTTCTAAATTAAAAATATCCAAGGAAATGTAAAAAAGCTGGCACGTGCGGCGCACGCGGTCACATTTGCTCTTAACCAAGTACCGAAGCAATGTCGAAAAAATGCTGTCCCGCTACCTCCAAAGCGCGCAAAACGACTGCACCATCGAAGAAAGTGCGACCCATTCATCCGCGCATACGTCTAAGCCTATTTCCAAACGTCCCCCCTTATATTAATTTCAGCTCTTCGCACTCTCCAGCGTTGCCTGCGCGAATGCGACACATTCTCAGATGGAAAGAGAGCAAAATGATGCCGACCATCGTACGCAACATCGTACGCAACACCGGTTTCAATATTTTGGACGACAGTTCGAGATGGACAGGCGTTTGGGGTAACCAGATAAAGTCCACCATTTATCGCAAGTTACTCGACTACCAGAAATTTAATCACTTCCCAGGCACGGTGGAAATCGGCCGAAAGGACTACTTGTGTCGTAATATGCAACGTATGATAAGCAAATACGGCGGCAAGCAGTTTCAAATCATGCCTCTGTCTTTCGTGTTACCTCGCGACAGGGAAGAATTTTTGCGTTCTTATAAAGACGGCGACAAAAACCAACTGTGGATTGTCAAGCCACCAGCGAGCTATCGAGGAGACGGTATTAAGATCGTGCATAAGAGATCGCAAGTGCCGAGTTGCTCTCCGGTTATCGTGCAGAAGTACATCGATAATCCTTTCTTGATCAACGGTATGAAATTTGACCTCAGATTGTACGTGCTGGTCACGTCGGTGAATCCTTTGCGGATCTACTTGTATAACGATGGCTTGGTCAGATTCGCTTCGCAGAAATACTCGAACGATTTACGAACGGTAGCTAATCGTTTCGTACACCTCACCAACTTCTGTATCAACGTCGAAAACGCCAATTTCAAGGTGGACTCCGATATAAACGCGCCTAAAGGACATAAATGGACTTTACGAACGTTCTGGCGATATTTACGTGAGGAATGTAACGCGGACGTCGATCAGGTGAAAAAAAAGCTCAACGATTTGGTGATTAAAACGCTAATCTGCGGCGAGCATGGCATCACCAAGTGCGTCATCGATTATCTACCGTCTAGGTAAGTACGCATTCGACTGGGAAGGTGCGTCTGCGTTGAAAATCAGCCAAAATTTAATCCATTTTCTCGTTTCGCTTGTTGCGCAGATACAACGCCTACGAACTGTTCGGCTTCGACGTCATATTGGATAAAAATCTGCAACCGTGGCTTCTCGAGGTGAACATTTCGCCATCGCTGAGATCATCGACGCCGGTCGACGTCGCGGTAAAGAAGCCTCTGATGAACGACATCCTCAACATAGTCGGCTTCCACATTCCACTCGACAAGAAAACCGCATCGAAAAGTTTCCAGAGGGAGCTGGGCGAGCCGCCTGTATCGCGTCTATATCACGACAGCAGACTATACTCGGTTTCGCTGTCGTTCAACGAGAAATACAAACAGTACACGTATCTGAATAAAACGAAACGCGATGAATACCTGAACGCGATCTTAGATCCGCTGACACCGGCCGACGTGCGAATGCTGGTAGCGTACGAAGACGAGCAAGTCAGACTAGGAGCGTTTAACAAAATATTCCCATCTCGAGATACGCACACGTATCTCAAATTTTTCGAAAAATATCGTTACTATGATCAGTTGTTGGATGCTTGGGAACATAAATATAGCGAAAATAGACAAGAAGCCATTGACGTATTGAGATCGCTATGCGAGAAAGGAACGCATCTTAGAACGTTTAGAAAATTCCCTAAACTTAAGACTAGCGCGAAATTAAAGGTATTTAGGTAGGCGTTTCGGCGAATGCGATTTTTTTTTCCATTCCAAATAGTACCAACCATCGAGTGTTTGGATGATGGCGTTTTCAGCATTTCTTGCAACTTGTAAAGCGCTCTGGTCAGCGAACGTTCTAGCGGTTCTGCAAAATAATTAATTTTCTTTCATTTTCTAGTCTCATTTGTGAATTTTTTAACATAAAAGAAACGTACCGAAAGATTGGTGGATACTATTCGACGCTAAGACGAGCCCAGAGTTTAATTTCTTGCCAAAAGTCACGCTGACCGGTTCATGTTTGTGGTCTAATGGGTAATAAGCCGATTTGACAAATCTGTTCGGTGAATAAAACGACGAATAAATTATTTCAATCGCGCCAACGTACGAAATTCGATCGAGAAATTATCGTACTTCACTAAACAGGTAGCAGCCGCACTTCTAACACGTCCGTCGATATCGCCTAGCAACGTTAGGATGACTTTTCTAAAAGTTCTATCTTGATAAGAAGTGCTATTGTCGTTGACGTAATACAGCAGCTCGAATGATACTTCTTCCAGAATTTCTAGAATTTTTACCTTACAAAAAAATAAAAATAAAAAAATTATTAATTTCTCGAGGAAAATATTTGCTTGTAAAATGAAATAATCGTTACTTTTATTAGCCAGTAAGGATTATCAACGAAAGTGAACACAGCTTCTAGTAAAGGTGTCGTTGATTTATAAGCCGAACACAACAGCAACGGATGAATGCACATTGAAATCGCTTGTAAAGTGTGCTTGACACATACCGATGACTCGTCTTCCAATCCCTGGACAATACGAGTAATTTTTACATCGATAACATCGCGGGAGAATATTTGAAAATAATTTAAAACGCACTTTTAACAAATACGAGATTAATTCGTTTAGAAAAGATTCGTTTAAAGGGTCAGATTCGCTAAGTAAGTAATTATATTGGATCAACGATGATTGAATGTAGTTTCCAATGACTACGTAGACGAGTCCTCGTACTTGTTGATCATCGTGAGAAGCGTAAGAAAGCACAACTTGCATTAAATTCGCGTATCCTGGGAAAAAATAAATCAGGGTTAAAGTGCAATACTCGGGTAACTTGGACATTTATGATTTTTTTTTCTGCAAATTTTTTTCAAGTTTTTTCTTTCTCTTTTTTAGAAGAAAAAAAGTCTCGAATTTACCTTCACAAGTAGTGCCATTTCTTTCAACAGGTACATCGGCTATTTGCGGGTGTATTTTCAGTATTTGAGCGAAACAATTCAACGTCAGAGAAAGCACACTGACGCGAACCTTTTTAGAGCTCTTGTTTTCAAGTAAAAACGCCGATACGAGAAATCTGGCGCAATAAAGCAACGGCATTTCCGTCTCATCGACCACCTCACCGATATCGAAATCCTGGAAAACAGAAATAATATACTAGTTCGACGCTTGACACGATAGAAAATCGAACCAGGTAAAAAAGACGTACGATAGACAGAGAGTTGGGCGAAGACGCATTGGAAATCATCGATATGCTGACGCTCTTCTCGCGAGGAAATTGTTGCTTAGCACTGTGATCGTTGAATTGTTGCATTTGAATATTATCCAACGACGTGGCTCGAAAAACAGAAACCAATTTTGATTCTACTTCGTTGTTGGCGTCTTCTGCAATAAAATCGAAAGAATTTTCAGTTCAACCTGGTTGCCGGCGGTATTTTTACTCGATCTATTTTACCTTCGTCGCTGTTCGCGAAGTGACTAGTGTTGATGTTCAGCAAAGACGACGAAATCGATTCATTTTCCTTGTTAGGATGCTCGTGAATCCATTGCTCGGTTCTTTGTTTCAGTTCGAAGTTCAAATCGGTACAGCTTTCGCTATTGGCGCTAAGTAGAGGTGGTCTTTTACCGGCCATTGATTCGATAAAAGCTCCGTCGTCTGTACGAGCTATCGTACTTCCAATACTCATTATATCACCTGTGAAATGGAGATTCGTTAATAGAACGTGAGCAGATTTCAGGATGGATTATTCAACAGGTGCACGTACTTTCACCTCCTAGAGATAACGTAGACCCGAGATCGATGCGTTTGACTATCGTAGAAGCTGTCAAACCTCCTTTCGTCGTCAGTCTGCGTATCAAAGGTACCGTAGCTTCTTGCAGCAGTTCATTCAGCGTTTCCAGTGCCGATGTTATCACGTTATGGTCGTGGTATTTCGCATATTGGAGGCAAAGTTCATAAACCTGAAAAGTGATTCGGCGTTGAAGATATATTTTGATTGAGTTTTCACTATTTTTTCTTACTTGTATCAGGTTATCGCTATTGCTAGAGTTATTTTTATTGAAACTTTGGCTGGATACATAAGGTAATATATTTCTGATACACGATAAACATCCCTGAATGAGACTTCGACATTCCCCATCTGATTTGCGACAATCGCAAAGTAAATCTAAAATAGAGAAATTAAATTGAAAATAAACGCTCTTATTAAAAAAACGAAAATTAAAAACATTTCGAGTGGTTGCCAAAATACCTAGCACCGTTGTCAAAATATATCCGAAGAAATAGTCCGGTTGTCTGGAATGTTTACATATTGCTATTATACTAACTGCAGCAGCTCTACGAACTTCGGGCGAGTCCGAATGCAAATTTTTAACAAAAGCTTTCAAAAGTAGCTGGAAAATGATCGCATTCCATTAATACGAAATCTTATCTCAACTTATCAAAATAATTACTCACTTTGATATCGTTATCAGAACTAAATAAGCCGATATGTTTGAAAATATTGGAAAGAGATTCGGCTAGTGTTTCGACAATAGATTCGTCTTTTCTTGCAGCTATCTTAGTTATGATTGGTACCAACGTTTGAACGTATACTTTACCCTTTTGTGGTCTGAAATTAAATCAGAAGTTAATTCAAAGAAACTTCGTATTCATTTACTTAATACGACACGGTTACCTGACAAAATGGGCTAATTCCGAGAACCTCCACAAGGCCGCTTTTAGACACTTTTCGTGGGTGTTTTTATCACCTAACACTTTCAGTAGAGCGATTAGAATTTTCGCTACGTAGTTGGAATTGTCCATGGACGCCTAATATGACATAATATTCCAGTTAAAGTAGAACACTAGTAAATTTTGAAGTAATGCATCGGAAATGGAAGTCTTACTCGAATAATCTTATTCAAGCTTTCATCTATGATGAGACGTGTATTAGAATCTGCATCTTCCAAAAGCTGAATTAGTGAGGATACGGTGAACGTAAGCAGTGCACTTTTTTCACTCGATTTGCAGACTAAATCGGTGATCGTTAGACATAAACTAACTTTCTCCTTTTGCCTGAAACAAAACCGTTAAATGAATAAAATATACCTCGCAGGTGATAATGGTGAACTGAATTATTTGAAGTACTTACTTGTTGGATTCTGGTGGTTTGGCGACAGCTTTTTTCAAAGAATCTAATGCTCGATTCAGTTTATTTAGAGTAGTCATTTTGTCGATTTTAAAGCTATCACAACCGAACGAAAACTCCGATCAGCTTGTGATCGACGATACGAATGACGAATGGAAATTACATTATTTTGAAAAGTGTCTTTTCTGAAACACTTAGGTAGTTAATTACTTGCATGATTCAATTTCAAGTATTTTCAATTACATATACGCACCATGCAATGTTATCAATTTCGTTCCGTTATCAACAAAAATCAACACAGGGAAATTGAAATTGCGTGACGTCACTGAAGCATTATGTCGCTGCGACGCGACGTCTGCCAAACTGCGTCGTTTCATCTACGTTAATCTACGTCTACGGATGAAATTTGGAAATTTAATTCATATTTTTAGTCATTTTGTTTGCAATTTGAAAATTTGACCTCACTTCATTTTAAATTTGAAAATGATTCAATCGATTTCCACCCTCCACCCCAACAATATTTCGACGAGATGCTATTATGAAAGGTAGTTTCAATTTCTTCATAGAAACCATCTCATTTATTAAGTATTTGCATCCACAGAGAAAAAGATCAATTCTTCATGAACTTTAATGTACGCAAATTAAAATAGAAAATGATTGAAAAAAAACTGTACAATAACCTTATTCACTTTATACAACGTCAACATAATAATACACAGAAGTAAAAAAACACACTATTCGACCATCAACCGAGGAGCAATATTCATCGACATCAATTCTTGGAATAGTAATTTAGCAGCGTACGGCAATTTAATTTGAGATATCTAGAAACAGAGAAAAAATATTAATCCGCACGTAAATAGAATATTAAAAGTAGGTACAGCACATATCCGGCGTTTGCGATGAATTCACACCTGAGTCTTATTCTTACAGCCTTTACATTCGAACGTATTATTCCTCAAATTAGCTATGGCAATAAGGCCGCAGAAATTACACACGTTGATTCTATACGGGTCGGATACTTCGAACAAACGTTCTCGCAGGAACTGAGCAGCTCCATGGGCGATTTGACAATCTCGTTCCATCTCACCGAAACGTAATCCTCCGTCACTACGGGTGAAATACAAAATAACAGAACGAATTTCTCAACAAAAGAAGTGTATTTACTTCGGCGTTTCCTTACCGGGCTCTTCCTTCCATAGGCTGTCGTACTAAAATCTGCACAGGACCTCTGGCTCTCGAATGGATTTTATCGTCTACCATGTGTTTCAATCTTTGGTAATAGGTGGGACCGACGAACACCTGAGCATTCAATTTACGCCCTGTGAATCCGTTGTATAGAATTTCGTTGCCTCTCAAATGATAACCGTAGTCTTGCAACAGGGTCGAGATTTTTTGTACGTTTACTACATCGTTGAACGGCGTCGCGTCACCGATTTCACCTTTATTAGCGGATACCTACGAAGAACGAATGCGTTATTTTGGAAGTTTCGGCGTCTATACGAATGTCAATTGAACGCTTACTTTTCCTTGCAGACACTCGATCAAGTGACCAATTGTCATACGAGATGGGATAGCGTGAGGATTAATTATAATATCTGGAGTGATGCCTTCGCACGTGAACGGCATATCCTGCGATTCGACGAAAATATTCGATTAAAAAACCAATTTATAGAGATTGAATATTCTCGAAAATCTTTCGAAATTACCTCTTGTCTGTATTGAATACCGCAGGTACCCTTTTGACCGTGCCTCGAAGCGAATTTATCGCCAATTTGTGGTATACGGACTGAACGGACTCGAATTTTAACGAATTTGTGACCTTCTGCGTTCAACGTCAACAAATATTTGAAAATAATTTAAAACGCACTTTTAACAAATACGAGATTAATTCGTTTAGAAAAGATTCGTTTAAAGGGTCAGATTCGCTAAGTAAGTAATTATATTGGATCAACGATGATTGAATGTAGTTTCCAATGACTACGTAGACGAGTCCTCGTACTTGTTGATCATCGTGAGAAGCGTAAGAAAGCACAACTTGCATTAAATTCGCGTATCCTGGGAAAAAATAAATCAGGGTTAAAGTGCAATACTCGGGTAACTTGGACATTTATGATTTTTTTTTCTGCAAATTTTTTTCAAGTTTTTTCTTTCTCTTTTTTAGAAGAAAAAAAGTCTCGAATTTACCTTCACAAGTAGTGCCATTTCTTTCAACAGGTACATCGGCTATTTGCGGGTGTATTTTCAGTATTTGAGCGAAACAATTCAACGTCAGAGAAAGCACACTGACGCGAACCTTTTTAGAGCTCTTGTTTTCAAGTAAAAACGCCGATACGAGAAATCTGGCGCAATAAAGCAACGGCATTTCCGTCTCATCGACCACCTCACCGATATCGAAATCCTGGAAAACAGAAATAATATACTAGTTCGACGCTTGACACGATAGAAAATCGAACCAGGTAAAAAAGACGTACGATAGACAGAGAGTTGGGCGAAGACGCATTGGAAATCATCGATATGCTGACGCTCTTCTCGCGAGGAAATTGTTGCTTAGCACTGTGATCGTTGAATTGTTGCATTTGAATATTATCCAACGACGTGGCTCGAAAAACAGAAACCAATTTTGATTCTACTTCGTTGTTGGCGTCTTCTGCAATAAAATCGAAAGAATTTTCAGTTCAACCTGGTTGCCGGCGGTATTTTTACTCGATCTATTTTACCTTCGTCGCTGTTCGCGAAGTGACTAGTGTTGATGTTCAGCAAAGACGACGAAATCGATTCATTTTCCTTGTTAGGATGCTCGTGAATCCATTGCTCGGTTCTTTGTTTCAGTTCGAAGTTCAAATCGGTACAGCTTTCGCTATTGGCGCTAAGTAGAGGTGGTCTTTTACCGGCCATTGATTCGATAAAAGCTCCGTCGTCTGTACGAGCTATCGTACTTCCAATACTCATTATATCACCTGTGAAATGGAGATTCGTTAATAGAACGTGAGCAGATTTCAGGATGGATTATTCAACAGGTGCACGTACTTTCACCTCCTAGAGATAACGTAGACCCGAGATCGATGCGTTTGACTATCGTAGAAGCTGTCAAACCTCCTTTCGTCGTCAGTCTGCGTATCAAAGGTACCGTAGCTTCTTGCAGCAGTTCATTCAGCGTTTCCAGTGCCGATGTTATCACGTTATGGTCGTGGTATTTCGCATATTGGAGGCAAAGTTCATAAACCTGAAAAGTGATTCGGCGTTGAAGATATATTTTGATTGAGTTTTCACTATTTTTTCTTACTTGTATCAGGTTATCGCTATTGCTAGAGTTATTTTTATTGAAACTTTGGCTGGATACATAAGGTAATATATTTCTGATACACGATAAACATCCCTGAATGAGACTTCGACATTCCCCATCTGATTTGCGACAATCGCAAAGTAAATCTAAAATAGAGAAATTAAATTGAAAATAAACGCTCTTATTAAAAAAACGAAAATTAAAAACATTTCGAGTGGTTGCCAAAATACCTAGCACCGTTGTCAAAATATATCCGAAGAAATAGTCCGGTTGTCTGGAATGTTTACATATTGCTATTATACTAACTGCAGCAGCTCTACGAACTTCGGGCGAGTCCGAATGCAAATTTTTAACAAAAGCTTTCAAAAGTAGCTGGAAAATGATCGCATTCCATTAATACGAAATCTTATCTCAACTTATCAAAATAATTACTCACTTTGATATCGTTATCAGAACTAAATAAGCCGATATGTTTGAAAATATTGGAAAGAGATTCGGCTAGTGTTTCGACAATAGATTCGTCTTTTCTTGCAGCTATCTTAGTTATGATTGGTACCAACGTTTGAACGTATACTTTACCCTTTTGTGGTCTGAAATTAAATCAGAAGTTAATTCAAAGAAACTTCGTATTCATTTACTTAATACGACACGGTTACCTGACAAAATGGGCTAATTCCGAGAACCTCCACAAGGCCGCTTTTAGACACTTTTCGTGGGTGTTTTTATCACCTAACACTTTCAGTAGAGCGATTAGAATTTTCGCTACGTAGTTGGAATTGTCCATGGACGCCTAATATGACATAATATTCCAGTTAAAGTAGAACACTAGTAAATTTTGAAGTAATGCATCGGAAATGGAAGTCTTACTCGAATAATCTTATTCAAGCTTTCATCTATGATGAGACGTGTATTAGAATCTGCATCTTCCAAAAGCTGAATTAGTGAGGATACGGTGAACGTAAGCAGTGCACTTTTTTCACTCGATTTGCAGACTAAATCGGTGATCGTTAGACATAAACTAACTTTCTCCTTTTGCCTGAAACAAAACCGTTAAATGAATAAAATATACCTCGCAGGTGATAATGGTGAACTGAATTATTTGAAGTACTTACTTGTTGGATTCTGGTGGTTTGGCGACAGCTTTTTTCAAAGAATCTAATGCTCGATTCAGTTTATTTAGAGTAGTCATTTTGTCGATTTTAAAGCTATCACAACCGAACGAAAACTCCGATCAGCTTGTGATCGACGATACGAATGACGAATGGAAATTACATTATTTTGAAAAGTGTCTTTTCTGAAACACTTAGGTAGTTAATTACTTGCATGATTCAATTTCAAGTATTTTCAATTACATATACGCACCATGCAATGTTATCAATTTCGTTCCGTTATCAACAAAAATCAACACAGGGAAATTGAAATTGCGTGACGTCACTGAAGCATTATGTCGCTGCGACGCGACGTCTGCCAAACTGCGTCGTTTCATCTACGTTAATCTACGTCTACGGATGAAATTTGGAAATTTAATTCATATTTTTAGTCATTTTGTTTGCAATTTGAAAATTTGACCTCACTTCATTTTAAATTTGAAAATGATTCAATCGATTTCCACCCTCCACCCCAACAATATTTCGACGAGATGCTATTATGAAAGGTAGTTTCAATTTCTTCATAGAAACCATCTCATTTATTAAGTATTTGCATCCACAGAGAAAAAGATCAATTCTTCATGAACTTTAATGTACGCAAATTAAAATAGAAAATGATTGAAAAAAAACTGTACAATAACCTTATTCACTTTATACAACGTCAACATAATAATACACAGAAGTAAAAAAACACACTATTCGACCATCAACCGAGGAGCAATATTCATCGACATCAATTCTTGGAATAGTAATTTAGCAGCGTACGGCAATTTAATTTGAGATATCTAGAAACAGAGAAAAAATATTAATCCGCACGTAAATAGAATATTAAAAGTAGGTACAGCACATATCCGGCGTTTGCGATGAATTCACACCTGAGTCTTATTCTTACAGCCTTTACATTCGAACGTATTATTCCTCAAATTAGCTATGGCAATAAGGCCGCAGAAATTACACACGTTGATTCTATACGGGTCGGATACTTCGAACAAACGTTCTCGCAGGAACTGAGCAGCTCCATGGGCGATTTGACAATCTCGTTCCATCTCACCGAAACGTAATCCTCCGTCACTACGGGTGAAATACAAAATAACAGAACGAATTTCTCAACAAAAGAAGTGTATTTACTTCGGCGTTTCCTTACCGGGCTCTTCCTTCCATAGGCTGTCGTACTAAAATCTGCACAGGACCTCTGGCTCTCGAATGGATTTTATCGTCTACCATGTGTTTCAATCTTTGGTAATAGGTGGGACCGACGAACACCTGAGCATTCAATTTACGCCCTGTGAATCCGTTGTATAGAATTTCGTTGCCTCTCAAATGATAACCGTAGTCTTGCAACAGGGTCGAGATTTTTTGTACGTTTACTACATCGTTGAACGGCGTCGCGTCACCGATTTCACCTTTATTAGCGGATACCTACGAAGAACGAATGCGTTATTTTGGAAGTTTCGGCGTCTATACGAATGTCAATTGAACGCTTACTTTTCCTTGCAGACACTCGATCAAGTGACCAATTGTCATACGAGATGGGATAGCGTGAGGATTAATTATAATATCTGGAGTGATGCCTTCGCACGTGAACGGCATATCCTGCGATTCGACGAAAATATTCGATTAAAAAACCAATTTATAGAGATTGAATATTCTCGAAAATCTTTCGAAATTACCTCTTGTCTGTATTGAATACCGCAGGTACCCTTTTGACCGTGCCTCGAAGCGAATTTATCGCCAATTTGTGGTATACGGACTGAACGGACTCGAATTTTAACGAATTTGTGACCTTCTGCGTTCAACGTCAACATAACCTGGTCAATGATACCAGTTTCGCTGTTTCTCAAAAACGTACTGGCGTCTCGTTTCGTATATCGTTTGGTTGTACCTTCCAACTGTGACCAAAAAAATCAAGTTTATTTAATTGAAAAGATGAGAAAATAAAAAAAAAAAACTATAATACTGACTTCATCTTCGTTATCTGGTAACATCATCGTTTTACCGATGATCACATCGTCACCGGACACTCTCAAACCAGGAGCTATGATACCGTCGTCGTCTAATTTATCGTAAATTGCGTTTCTCATGCCCTGTGACAGTTTTAATGAAAAATTAGAACAAGCCTATGCGATATTTTGGTAAATGAGTGGGGCAAAAATTACTTGGCACGTGGATCTGTTCGGTTTCTCGAATTGTTCTTCTTTATCGGCCATATTCTTCGATTCGGCGTCTTTGTAAGACCGGAAGAACACAGACCTAAATTCGAAAGGACAATTTGTCAATTTTGTAAACCTAAAGCGAATGAAAGTACAACTTTTCGGGTCATTTTCCTCACCTGAAAAATCCTCTTTCTACAGCCGAAGCGTTCAAAATAACGCTGTCTTCTTGATTATATCCGGAATAACATAAAATAGCTACTATAGCGTTGATTCCGGCGGGTAAATCTCTAAAACGTAAGTATTCCATCGACCGAGTGGTGACTAGAGGTTTTTGCGGATAATACAACACGTGCGCTAAGGTGTCCATTCTGACGTGGTAGTTGGTAATGTACACTCCCATGGCTTGTTTACCCATAGCACTTTGGTAGGTATTACGAGGACTCTGATTGTGATCGGGGAATGGGATAATGGAAGCGCAGACGCCCAATATCATAGCTGGATGGATTTCGCAGTGAGTATAGGTGGTACAATAGGCGCATTCTTTATCTTGGTGAAGATCTTCGATGTTCATGGCGATCATGGTAGTTTCTTCTTCGAGTGTGTCGATGTATTCGACTACGCCACCGGATACGAGATATTGCCAACTGAAAAATTGTACAATTTTTTGAAATAGAAGTTGAACAGAATTCAATGTTTGACGAATAGCCACAGTAAAATGAAAAATTACCCGTAATTATTATAATCTCTTTGTTTCAAATTGTCTATGTGTATTTTCTTCAATAACAGGGAACCATTTTCGACGATAAGCAAAGGTCTACAGATACGCCCGGCGTCGGTATAAATACGAATTTCACGATCCCTGATGTCTCGTACGATCGATACTTCACTGACGATGATGTCCATCTGACGACGAAGTTTTCTCAAAGTGCCCATTAATTGTTCAGGATCACGATGGATACCGACCTAAAACACCAGCCCAAATGTCATAAGAAAATACAATCAGAAATCCTAATTTGAAGTTCGAAATATAAACAACGTACCCAGCATCCATTTACGAATATTTTAGTAGCATCGGCAATAGCAGACGGTGCAATTTCTTCTAAATTTTCCATACTCCATTCTTCCAAAAACTCTAAAATAGGAGAAGGTTGCGAACCGACCGAGATATAAGCCATCAAGGCAAGATTTTTTACTAATCCGACAGCAGCACCTTCGGGAGTTTCGGCAGGACATATCATACCTATTGAAAATACCCAAAGGTTAGCACAAAATGTTCGAGTTTTTGATCTGGTAGATGAAATTCACGAAACGTACCCCATAAGGTGTTGTGTAGCTGACGAGGCTTGGCTAATTTACCATCTCTACCGATAGGTGAATTGACACGACGTAAATGAGATAGAGTTGAGGCGAAAGTCAATCGATTCAATACTTGAGATACTCCCGCTCTGGCTTGATGAGCTTTCTTCTGATCGCCCCAGTTTCCGGTGGCCAAAGAGTATCGTAAACCGTCCGTTATGATTTTAGTCTTGATGGCTAATTCTAAATTGAAATCTTTTCCACGGTCGATGAATTTTTGAGCGTACATTCTGACCTCTTTTGTAAGTGTTTTGAATAATCTAAAAATAAAACAAAGTCAACAGGTTTTGAAACGCGAATATGTAATACCCAAGTGATTAGATTTTACCCTCTGAATAAGAAAGCTAGCAAAGGTCCGGCCAAATCCAATCTTTTGTTACCGTAGTGATCTCGATCGTCGAGTTCACGACGACCTAAAGCAGCTAACAGCAAACGATGAACCATGTACCTAGAAAATAAATTCAGTTGAATACTTTTTTCAGGCCATTTGATTATAGGATACCAAACTGAAGCATACCCCAAAAAGTAGGCCTTTTTTGTTTCACAAAAATCTGACACACCGACGTGAGGTAACATTTCCTTTTGCAGAATTTCTCTAGCGTACTTGATTCTTTTCTCTTTAGTGACTCCAGGTCGTGCACCACGAGCACCGATGAAATTCAAAGCGACGTTTTGTTCTTGAATTACAAAAGCTTCGTCGAGGGAAGGTTTGACCTGAAATTGATCACATTTATCACTTTGTTTGCCTTTTTTAACGCGGGTCAAGTTTTAGTTTATTTACCATTTCCATCATTTCTTGGTCTTCGAAATCGTAAATAATATGTTCCAAGATGTCTCTATCAGCTACGAATCCCAAAGCTCGAAAAACAATCATGATTGGGATTTCTTGTTTGATATATGGTAAAATAGCGATAATACGTTGACCGATGGCTGATTTTTTAATACTCTGACCACCACGAGCTAACATGTTCACCCATAATGTGCTGGTAGGACGAGATGTGTGTTCTAGGCAAGATCTAATTTCAGCTTTGAAGGCAAATTTACCATCCTTCATGCTAAATACGTAGACGGTATTCGTGGCCATTTTTTCTTGAGCTATAAGTACCTGAAAAAAATAAAAAAAAAGTAATTAAATAGGGTTAAACGTTGTATTTTTCAATAACACAAGTTCAACTCACTTTTTCAGATCCGTTAATGATGAAGTAACCACCGGGATCGAGAGGACATTCGTTCAATTCAGTTAAATCACGATCGGTTAGGCCGTTTAGTAAACAATACGTGGAACGTAACATAATAGGAATCTTGCCTACGGAATAATTATTCGTATTAGACAAAGATTAAAATTCGCCGATAAAAGAAAAAGAAACTTACCAATGAAAGATTTCTGATTTTGCGTTTCAATAGGTTCCTCTCCTTCGCGAAATATGGTTTTAGTAATATCAACGTATAAAGGAGCGGAATAGGTTAAATTTCGTAACCTAGCTTCATTCGGCATCATAGGCGAAGGAGAACCATCTTTTTCCCAATGTGTAGGTTTCGATAGATAAATTTGTTCAAATTTCATCACATATCGAGGCTGGAATTTTCGCCGTTTTAATTGACGTTTTCGTACAGATCATAAGTGATTTTTCAACATACCGGCGTTTCAATTTCTCCTCTCCTATGTTGAGCTTCGGCTTGTAATTCTATCGATGGAGTATCTTCGACTATACGTTGAACGGACATCTGAATAAACTCGTCGAACGAGTCCAGCTGCTGTCGCACCAAACCTTTCTCGTCGAAATATGAATTGATGACGATCCAGCAAGCTTCCTGCCATAATTCCGAAGATATCTCGGTCGAATCGTCATCGTCGTATTGTTCTGTGCGGAAAGAATAATATTTAGCGGTATTTGTATCAAACACTTGTTACACGTTAGAATCACATTTCCAATAGCTTACCTTCTTCGAAATCGTACATTGTGATGGATTCTTTATCTTCTCTAATTGATAATGAACATAGACATAGTTTTATTAATTGGTAAATGTACAATGAAATAAAGCAAATTATTTCAAAATTTCGATAAAACCTAAACTTTTCATCAGTTTGATTTCATTTCTCCCCAAGTTTTCATCCACAAACAACAAAATAAGAGAAGAGTGGGGATGAAAAATTTGGGAAGTTTTCGAAAATACGATCTAGTCAATTATACTTTAAGGTGTGAATTATTACGTTTTTTAAAAGTGTTTTTTCAAAGATCATCATAATAATTCATCGTTATTACTTTTTCTCGTTGCGAACCCCTGGCATCAACAAAGTTTGGCTCAAACACATTTTGGAATTATCATCTCAATTTTCGCCGGGGTTGTATTATTTTCCGGTTCCTCTTTAAAATTAATTATTATTTTATAATTTCGAAGCTTTTTCTTGCTTCGTAGTGTTATCTGTTTAATCGGTAACAACTCACAGTCAACAAAATGTCGAAAGCACATCCACCGGAACTCAAAAAGTAAGTGAAACTTTACTTCTTATTCAAGTATATTTCATCACATTTCTCAATCTTTAATAAATTTTTGAATGATTTTTCGCATGTTTCAGGTACATGGACAAGAAGCTAACGTGTAAGTATCTATATCCATTAGGTAATGCCATTTTTCTTTAAAATCAATTTCAACATGTAACTGTGTTTGTAGTTAAACTAAATGGTAAACGAGTAGTAAACGGAATATTACGCGGATTCGATCCATTCATGAACTTGGTAGTTGACGAAGCGGTTGAAATAAGGAGAGATAAAACCCAGAAACCGATAGGAATAGTGGTAAGAAACACAACTATACTATTTTTGCACTTTTTCGTAGAATTTTCTATTCTTACTCGTACGTAATTTTCATTCGCAGGTCATAAGAGGGAACTCCATCGTAATTATGGAAGCTTTGGAACGAGTGCAGTGAAATGTACGACGTTTTTTGTACAGTTGAATATAAAAATGATGTAACATCGAATTCCAGTCTCCTCGTTTACTGTTATCTTCACTCTTCAGGTATAATTCGATCTCCCAAAAATATTCTCTAATGAACCAACGAACCTTAGTGGAGACCCTTACATCATTTTTTTCACTATGTATAATCATAGATTCGTCTCTGTGTTTTACCAAATTGGTCAATATGATTATGTTTTAAGCAATGTATCTTTTTTATCCATTTTAATTGGGTTTAATAAAATATTCTTAAATCTGTACACCATTTTAATCATTTCACCAAAATGAATATAAAACGACCGGCGCTAGATATTAAATAAATATATTATATAATCATTTGGACATACAAAATACAATTTTAAAATATAAATACCTTAAATAATAATTAAAACATGAAACACAATTAAAAAGTAAAATGTTTTGCACTGCCGATCTACGATACATACACAATAACGACACTTTCAACAGTCAACGTCTCTCAAAACTTGGCAAAAATTATTCGAAATAAGTTTTAAAAAGCTGCCTAAAAACTACATTTTAATACTAAAACAAGCAACTATCATTTATACTGCGCGCATGATAATTTTGTTAGTTCTGTACATTGCTGATGGAGACGAAAAGAAGGAAAAAATGGATTAAAAAACAACCTAAGCTACCTATAATACAATACGCTTGATTCTATTGCTTGAAAGAGAGCCACTAAGAGGAATGTGCGGAATAACGAGAAGATAAATTTTAAAATCGCGTAAGTAATACGTAAAATGTGAAACTAGATTGTCTACACGGCGAACAATATTATACTTCTAAAAAAAAAAAAGTTTTGGCAATTGTCTAAAAATACTACATAGTTATTTTTAAGTACCAATATTTAAAAATCACACCTTTGATTAAAACATTGTCTAGACAAAAAATTATTAGCTATTGCCACGTAATTAAGGGTACCTTAACATAAAACAAATCATGAGAAACAACACGGATACAAAAAGACTGAGAAATCAGAACACAATATTAAATACACACAACATTATTTATATGAAAACGAAAGAAAGAAAAAAATAATAAGGAAATTAGAGATGAAAAAAATATCGAACACAAGATAATACGTCTTTTTTTTGTATAAAAATACATTATGGCTAGAATAAATCACTATAAATTTCAACTAAGTAGTGCTGTAAAACGTTTATTAAAAGATGCTTGAATTATTGTAAAAACTTTTCTCGGGGAATTATTGCCTGGTGATTTTCATTTTTTTTTTTTTTTTTGGGAGTTAGTTGATAAAGATATTTTAATATTAATCTTATTGTGTATGTACAATTCGACCACGACGTACGATTTTAGAGCACTAGTTTCTTACATATGCGATGAGTAGGTATATCAGGAACATAATAAATAGTGAGATGTATAAAAGTAGGACGAATAAAATGAAATCTTAAATGAAACTATTCATAAAACACCCGCTTCTCAGACACCTTTTCTAAAGCTTCTAAGCTCTTTTTAATGAGAATACTGGCGTGTTTGATGACGTTAGGGTGGCTGCTATGAATTACAAGTAACCAAACTGGATTAATTTTAATACGAAAATAATTACCATCGAAAAGATCACGTTCACAGTTCATCTCCACGAATGAAATCGAAACCAAACTCGTTGATTATTGCAACAAAAAAAAAAGCCAGAACCACCCTATAATACTCAGGTCTCTACGTAGGCGATCTTAATATAAATACGCGTATTCGATAATGTAATCTTGAGCTGGAGATCTACGCTTGGACTCGTTTTGATTTAAATCATCCCTGATTTACAAACCAGAACACGATAGAATTTTATAAACAATGTTTATCACATTGCATCCTCATAATAAAGCAAACACAAATGTGGCTTAAGAGGGAAAAAAGATAATCAGTCTACATACTATGTAACTTAATATAGAATACCGAATTCATGAATCGAGTCAATCGAGCAAACCATTTCGTTAAACATAGAGCCGAAGGTCGACGCACGAATATTATAGGAACGAAAAAAAAAACTATTTCCTAGTTCACATATTACTTATAATATCACGATTTTTTTTTTTTAAATTACTCTACGTGCTTACCATCGATTAGCGTGCTTATCGATTTGTTTTTCTCAATAATAGAAACTCAAAAGACAGAAAATAGAAATTAAAAATATACACAAAAAACAGAAATAAATCCTGAACATAAAGACACGGAGATCATACAACGATACACACAGATACAGATAACGAAATTCAATACTAAATATCAAAAAATATCGATAAGCAAATCCGAATTTCAAAATTACTCGTTCTTTGCTACCAATAATTTTGACCCGTTTAAAAAAAAAAGAAATAAAACTTACTAGATAGAAATAGAAGAGGAAATAAAATATCGACATTAATGAAAACGTGATGTGATCAATACATAGGCAGGTTGCATTAAAAAAAATGGGGAATTACGAATCAAAACTAAACACTGTAATGAAAAATAATAAGAAAAAAAACGATTAACTACTTAAAAAAATAAATAGGTGCGTTAATTTTGAAGGGAAAAAAAAGAGAAAAAAATCGCGCTAAACTTATGATAATACGACGTTTTCCTCAACGACGAGGTTGTTCGTTGGGTCGGTTGTAATTCGATCGTCTAAACATAATTTTTCTAAGTCTTGGCAGGCGCTTTCGGCGACCAGACTTTCGGGGATCACATTTTCTTGACAAAGTGCTGTCATGATTTTAGCTTTGAAATCTGCGGAGAGAAAAAAATACGTAGAGCGGTTGGATGAAGTGAAGATGAAGAGGTCGCAGAGCAGTGTAAGCTTACCTTGAGCGTTCGTAGAATACTCTTTTACAAACGAATCGACAGCTTCGGTACAGATTTTCTGCGATCGATGGCTATCCTTTACATAGCAACCGAGTATTTTACAATGTCTCTTGATTTTTTCGATTTCTAGTTCGTTGGTTGTAGTATCTACGTTGGAATTGATATTAATTAGAGTAGTTTTCGAAATGATTAGATTCTTCTGCGAGATAATTTTTTCATTCGAATATGAAATACTCACTCAAACTAAATTCGCAAATAGCTAATGTTAAAGCTGTCAAAAATTCAGGGGTTTCGATTTTATCTCCGATATGATTCTGAAATAATGAAGAAAACATTGAATTAATTTAAATGTGGCCATAACAACGAATATATATTTTTTTTTACAACTCACCTGACTCCATTTGTAAATTCTTGAGAAAGCTTTCTCTTCATCTAAGGTGATATAATTTACTAAAATAGTTTTGACATTTTTCACTGCCAATTCCTTTGTCATCGGATCCATTATACTTGGCCGACTAACCAAATAGTTCAATTCCTAATTGAAAAAACGTCATGATTAGCGTAAACTCATCCAAGCAACGTATCAAATTGAAAATTTAGCGATGAAAAATTGGCTTACGAATTTATTAATATAATATCTAATCTCCATTGGAGCGATAAAATCTCCCAATGTCATGATTGAATTATCCCAAGCGACGAGCTGAACCCATATTCCACCCTGAAAAATTACCACAGCGTGAAAAACTCATTCCGAAGGTTATTATAATTTGATGAAATTTCATCTCACTTCGTTATGTCTCAAAACTGTCAACAAATTGCAAACGAAATTAGCAGACCCTTCGGTGCGTTTGAATCCGGCCGTTTCGATGGCAGCCTTCAAATCGGGCAAAGTAATGTATTCTTCTCGGATCAGTGCATCTTTAATCACACGCGAAGTTAGTTACGGTTTTCTAAACCAAGCATTTACAGGTGTCTAATGCACTTACTGTACAATTCGCCGATATTATACCATAAGCAGGGTATCTCGAGTAACAAGTGTTGCGATTCGTTGAACAGAAATATCAACCTGAAGGTAAAATCACAAATGTAATCGAATCGATCGACTCTTAACGACAATTCGAGATCGTTTCCTCGTCACACTTACTGCTGCATTGTTTGATGCGGTTGATAGAAATTCATTTTCACCAAATCGGCCAGCATTTCACCGACGGCGTATCGATACACGGATCCTTTGTCGAGCACGTATTGAATCAGTTTGGTCAGGAAGACGTTCTTTTTGTCGCTGCCGTTGAAATATGACTCGATGTACAGAGTAGTTCGCTGTAAAATAAACCGAAACGTTGGTATTTCGGGCATATAACAAGCCTAGTTTGATTTGTAGACGTTATTAACCTTGAAATCTTTTTCTTCGACTAAATCTTCGACGATATCGATGACAATATCCATGATTTCATTTTTATGCGGGCATTCTTTAGTGATCTCTCGTTTGGGGAAAGTTGACGGAGAAATGGTTATATCGCTTCGTCCAACTGTAACGTGAGAAAAGTTGATTTTTGTACCGATTGAAGGTTTAGTGAGTACGTGATCGAGTAGGTTTCCGGGTGTAAATTACCTCGATAGCAATAGTCTTCTTTGTCGTTAGTGTCCGTTTCGGAGCAATCTTTTTCGGGGCCGCATTCTTTGGATCGTCTTTCGCGTTCTTTTTTCAAACGTTTTTTCTCTTTTTTAGCTTTCTTTTTCGCCTCTTGATTCTTTTGAGCTTGTTTTTCGACGTCGACCCGGATATCCCATGTCATCTCGCGTAAAGCTGCCAAACGACGAGCTTTGTAAGCTACTTCATTGCTGATGTTGAATTTTTCGTTGTATACTGTAACGATATTGATGCTGCTGAAATAGAAATCCATCGCTTCGCTTCCCTGTTTTAAATAAAAATGTATAAGGACAGGTCCAAGGAAAATGGTACTTATTCGGTGTTAAAATTGGTTACTTTTTTCCGTAAATTTTCTTCAAGTTGTTTGCCACAAGTACTCAGTAGAGTGCAAAGGCAATCCAAAGAGAAATCGTCGTTCGCGGTGAGTAATATATCGATACATCGACAGATTGCTTTGGATGCCAGAACTTTCAATAAAAATAGCTCGGCGATGAAACTACGAATAAAAACAAATATAAATAAACACATGCTTGGAAATAAACTAACAAAGACTGAGTAGTATTTACCTGCATAATCTAATTGTTCCAGCCCGAAGTTTATTTTCTTCTTCAATATCTGACGCTTCGTCGTTCAACAACTGAAAGTCGAAGACATCGGTAGCGTTAGTTAGAAATGAAAATGAGTTCGAATATTTACAAACTAATTAACTCACCACTCCTCGAGTCATACTCATGAAGAATTCCTGATGTCTGGATTTCATTCTAATATGCTTATCAATAAATTTCTCGAATTCGTTTTTACAATTATCCACTAGTACTACTTTAAATACGTCTATCTCCTGAAGAGCGGAACTAAGTTTGGCATATTCTTTGGCCATATCTGCTTCAACTACCACCTACAATAATATACACGATATGAATAAAGAACAATGATTAGCGCAGATATGACGTAGGCCTACTTTTGACCCAGGGCACTGACCTTATGAAGGATGAGATTAGCTAAATAGTTCAAATTTGGCGGATCGTTTAGTGACAGAGCTTTTATTTGTTGGACACTTTCCTCCAAGCTACTTGGAGTAAAGGTTTCGATTATAGCGCTCAAAGTTTTCTGAGTATCCTGCGAACAAAATTGAGATGAAAATTTTGCGTAACTTGAGATTTGCATCGAATTGATTGTTTCATTTGGCGAGTGACAATGTAAAACGTTGGATAAACACGATATAACGTTAATTGTGTGTAATGAATAACTTATGATATTAATTAGAACAAATTACCAACCATTTTATACGAGACTTTGCCCACTATTGGATTTGATCAATCGGATGGAAACGCTAGCCCGCGTCACAAGTACGCTATTAATTTCATTGCGGATACAAAATGTAAATGATTAAACGTAAAAACAAGAAATTATTTAATAAAAAATGAAAGTTGAAAGAAAATTACTAAAATCTATGAATCCATTGTTTGTTTTCATCACTGTCACTGCCACTGCCAGTGAGCCACTTTTCCTTTTTCCCATTTTCCTACCCATTGACATTGTTCCAAAATGGACGAGTAGGTAAAGTGAGAAACCAGAGGAAAGACGTAGTTTGCGTCCTCCAAAGTACCGTGTACGCTTACGGTAATTTACAGCGAAGAAGAACAAATTTTGGTATTTTGAATTGAATCAATCAAAAATAATTGTCGGAAGAAAGCTCGAAGTTATAGAGCTTTAGTAGGAATCACGACAGCTGTACAATCTGCGAATCTTATATTTTTTGAATTTTTAGATGACGAAAGTTTATAATCATTAACAACATAAGTACTGAACTAAAATAATTATTGATTAAAATGGCAATCTTTTATAAAAATGATCATCCGAATGACTTGTAATTATGTTGAAAATTGAAAAAGGATAAAGCATCTTCAGCATTCTCACCATTCTCACCTCTTCAGATGTAATGCTACGAACGAAGTACGGCGTCAATTGACTGTCCCATGCGGTAGTATTCTTTTCATTCATTCATCCAATACCACTCACGATTTGTAGTACCTGCAAAAGTGGTTCATAAAACCTTGACTTTCAGAATCAAAAAAATAATAAAATATATTCTTACCTACACGTACCTTTACCTTTATAGAGGGGTGTTTTTATCCTCGGCTGAATCTTTACTCTTACTTTTCTTATCGAACATTTCTTATGATTAATAGCATTCACATACGTAGATGTCTGTACAAAATAATATCAACGATAAACGAAAATTATTTCCAAAATGATTTCAACAGATTCTTTCGAATACTTTGGTGTCGAATACATATGAAGACGTCAATTCCAAAGCCGGGTTAGTCCAAAAAACTCTTTTTTGGGAAATCGAAAAAAA